>JBBPBX010074308.1:0-17608 GCA_038048925.1 Garcialebias charrua
TAGTGTTTAGTAATTATTAAAAAACTGTAACAAATCATAGGAATTATTTCATTACCAAGTAGATTTACTTTAATAGAAACATCAATGCCTGGTTTTATGGACATTTTTCTTTCTGATAAACAAAATAAATAACACAGGTGTTTGTTTCAGCGGAAGGAGGAAACGGTCTCCCCTGACTAAAACTCAGCACAATGCAACAGGAGCGCTGCGCCCTCTGCTGTCTGACAAGCGCATTACTCTGGGTTTGCTTTTGAGATTGAATATTGTCACACTATAAGCGCAGGGGGGCAGGCTGAAAATGAAAAGGCAGTTTGCTCTGTAGTTCAATGACAATTAGCAGTGTTGAATAAGAAAATGAAAATGATTTAATCTTAATTTTATTTCTGACTCAAAAAAGGCAGCTTGACTTTGAAATTAAAAAGCATTTCTGCTATTTCATTTTAATTTTCAAAATTGACATTTCAAAATGAATTTTGGCCACTTTTTACTAAGACATATATTGAAAATTAAATGTTAAATGTTATTTTACTTATCATTTTAATTAAGTTACAAATTGAGCAGTCTCGAAGAAGAAAATGAAAATGCAGTTTGGTTTATTCATTTTAAATTTTATTTATGACTCAAAAAAGGCAGCTTGACTTTGAAATGAAAAAGCATTCCTGCTAAACCATTTTAGTTTTAATTTCGTCTCATAACCGCTTCCAAAGTGACCGCAGCAGAAGTGAGAGGCAGTCTCAGAAGGATCAACCCTCATAAAGCTACGGGTCCAGACAACATCCCAGGGAAAGTTCTGAAGGAATGTGCGGACCAGCTCTGTGAGGTGCTGGCTGACATCTTCACCACCTCACTTGCACTGGAGTCAGTTCCCACCTGCCTGAAGACCGCCACCATCATCCCAGTCCCAAAAAGCTCCACAGTGACTGGTCTGAATGACTATAGACCGGTGGCCCTCACCCCGATAGTCGCTAAATGTTTTGAGAAACTGGTCATGTCCCACATCAAGACAGCCGTCAACATCAACGAGGACCCTCATCAATATGCATATCGTGAGAACCGATCAACAGAGGACGCCATCTCCTCCGTGGTCCACACTGCTCTCACCCACCTGGATCAGAAGGACTCATACGTGCGTCTGCTCTTTGTGGACTTCACATCTGCCTTCAACACCATGATCCCCCAAACTCTGATAGACAAACTATCCACACTTGGACTAAGCCCCTCTATTTGTAACTGGGTCTTAGACTTCTTAACAAACAGACCACAGTCCGTGAAGATCCACAACTTCTCCTCCTCCACCATCACCCTCAGCACTGGCTCTCCTCAAGGATGTGTGCTGAGCCCTCTTCTGTTCACTCTGCTCACATATGATTGTACAGCCACACATCCAGGCTGTCATATTGTTAAGTTTGCAGATGATACAGCTGTGGTGGGATGCATCACAGATAATGATGAATCCAGCTACAGACAGGAGGTGGAACATCTGGAGAGCTGGTGCAAAGAGAACAACCTTCACATGAATGTGAAGAAGACGAAGGAGATGATTGTGGACTTCAGAAGGAACAAACACACCCACACCCCACTGTATATAGGTGGATCTGCGGTGGAGGTGGTCTCCAGCTACAAATACCTGGGTGTACACTTGAATGATAACCTCAGCTGGAGCAACAACACCACCAGCCTGATCAAGAAAGGTCATCAGAGACTCTACTTCCTCAGACGGCTGAGACGAGCCGGTCTGAGAAGCCCAGTCCTCACCTCCTTCTACAGGTGTGCAGTGGAGAGCATCCTGTGCTCCAGCATCAACGTGTGGCATGGAGGCTGCACAGTTGCAGAGAGAAAAGCTCTACAGAGAGTGGTGAAGGCTGCACAGAAGTCTGTGGGAGTCAGTCTCCCCACCATCACAGACATTTACACCTCCAGATGCAGAAAAAGAGCCACCTGCATCATGAAAGACCTCACTCACCCAGCACACTCACTCTTTGCACCACTCCCCTCGGGACGGAGGTTGAGGAGCATCAAATGTAGAACCACTAGACTGAGAAACAGCTTCTACCCTGAGGCTGTCAGACTCATGAATAAATAAATAATAAGAATAAACACTGCAAAATGTCACATCATACTGATACTGTACTGATCTGTTTCTTGTTGCTGCGTTCATCTGTGACCATCTGCTCATGTTCGTGCTGCTGTTTATAATGATGTTTTTCTACTACATTAGGGCTTAGTGTATTACTAGCTGATGTGATGTCTCTCTTAGTTAATCCTAGATGTTATTATTGTATTTCTCTTGCATTTGTTGTTGGATGTAACTGGGACCCTGTGTACATAATCTCGTTTTCAACACATGTACTACATGCGGTGCAAATGACAATAAATTCTCTCTGACTCTGACTCTGACTCTGATAATTTAGCTCTTCTTTAGTTGTTATAAATATACTTCTCATTAGATTAGCTCTGTTACTTCTGTTTTCACTTCTAGCTGCTGGCTCAAAACTATAAGGCTGTGGACAAAAGTTTTAGACAAAATCTAAAAAATTAAAGGGACATTGTTGACAATGTTATTATTTTTTATATTGCAGACAATTTCGTTATATTGCCTATCGGCAGATGGTTCGTTGGAGCCATGGCATCCTTGGGCGCCACATACGCAAGCCTCTGCCGTCTTGTGTGGTGAACGCCATCAGAGCAGCCTTCCCAGATGGAGCAGGACACTACAACGGCTTCCAATGGCCTAGTTTGGACTAGCATCCCTCTGAAATTATAAGTTGTACATAATAAAATTGTATGAAAACATTTGAAAGTTGCTTGGCAGTTATTTACATTGTGTCAAACATATAAACATTATATGATGTCATTTGTAATAGACAGCAATTTTTTCAATGATAAATTTTACTTTTCAAACTGTACAGCCTAAAGTGTTACATCAAATGAGTAAGTGGTAAACTACAGTTGAGTAATTACATTTCAGAAGTTTCCTTGACACATGCAAATTGTCCCTGTAAACCAATTCTGTAAATAATGACCTAAATATACCTGTGCTGAAAACCTTGATTTTCTGACATACTGCCCAACAGCCTCTTGCTTGTCCACTCTGTCCCACACAGCTGCCAGTGGTCCAGGATCAGCTGACCTCTCTGCAGGTATTGCACCGCTCAGCAGTTGAGGGTTCCTGTTATAGGTCTCCTGCAGCTTCCGGAGTAGTGCTGTCGCATAGTCTGTAATCATACAAATTCAATTAGGAGGCAGATATACATAAACAGAAAATCTCCTAACCAGAAATCGTTTTACCATAGGTTGGCTCGTCTTTCACTGGACGCACAGACCATCCACCTTTCTTAAAGCGTGGATAGCACACTGAGTATCTCTCCACACCGTCCTTTGTTCTGGCTATGTCTCTGTTGCCATTGCTGTTGTAATGGAGAGCAGCCAGCAGCAATCTGTAATGAAAAAAAAATATTTTCAACAAATATAAAGTAAAATTGGGCCCCAATTACATTTAAAGAACTACTAAATTTAACTAATGCATAACATGAGAAGTATATTTATAACAACTAAAGAAGAGCTAAATAACATTTACCTTGAATACATGCCCAGATATGAGAACCCTGTATGCTTCGGAGCAAACCTCAGAATGAGAGAGTGGTATGCTTCTAATGAATATGTCTGATGCTGTGGTGACAGTTGTCTGACATCTTTCACAAACATTGGCTGGCATACCACTTGCTCAAGTTTCACTGCTACAACAGATCCTGTTGGTCACAAAAATGTATGTTGAAATAAACCACATAATTATAATTTGTCCAAGTAAAATATGACAGTAAGTCATACATCCACAGGGTAAGTCCATCAGTTACCTGGAATTAGCCACTCTTTGTTCCGGTCCTCTTCTTCCAGTGGTGGGTGGAGACAAGAGGGAAACTCTTGTGTTTCATGTTCATGAATATCTTGAACATGGTTCACAAGTGACTTCCACTTTGCCTCCATTACATCTGGGTTTGCATCAGGTGTGGATGCAGCTGTCCAGTACAGATGGTTCACGATGGACTGCTTCCACAGTGCCAGATCCTCACCGTCCCGCTCTTTGATGACAATGTCCAGTTTCTTTGCTAGACCTGGAAAAGTTTAATATAAATTTTGTGTATTCCAAAAAATTAGTTGGTTAGTAAATTAAAGATTCTGTATTAAGTGCATCTGTAATCATGAAACAAAGTGAAAGATTACTTTTTCCACAGTGCCACACATCATAGAAGTGCTTTGTTCCTTGTGGTGCAAGCTGTTCTCTGACCCACTTTGCAACCTGCCGATTACGGTCTGTGACAAGAACATCAACACTCATCTCGTTATCTGAGAAGAACTTGATGCTTCGCTTCAGGCCTTCAAGCTCACACCAGGTGCTGTTTGGAACCTCTGAGCTCTAAAAAAATAATAATAATAAAATGCATCAATACAGACAACACAAAAACAAAACAATTTAAAACAGTTTAAATCAACTTCTACAGATGTTTGGATAAAAGCCATAATGGTGAGCATACCTGAACAAGCTGAACATCAAGGACTTTATTTAGTTGTTCCTCTATAAGGGTGTATGAGCCAAATTTTGCACAGTGCCCAGGGCTGTCAGATCTGCAGTCACCAGACAAAACCATTCCGCCACCAAGTTCCTTCAGCTGCTGCATCAAAGCCGACTGTTGTTCCTTCCAAGTTAAAATGATGGACGGAACTGTGTACAGCCTTTGGTGCCTAAAATAAGTTCCAGCTGAAATAGACTGTACACCTAAGAGTGACAGCATCCGTAAAGTTTGGGATGCCATACACCCTGTGAAATGAATGGCCCCAGAAAGGAGAAGGTTGCAGGCTGGCATGTTTTTGTGGAGAATAGGCTGATTTCTCCATGATCTTTTGTGTCCACAAAAATCACATGTCTGAAAGAGATAAACAAAACGTACTAAATAAACCATTAATCAAATAAACAAGAATTATATGTGTAAATTTAAAAATCTAATGATTATTGTATACTGGTAAACACATAAATTATATGACCAACCTGCTGGATTACTATGAAAGTTCCAGATTTCTTAGTTATAGTAGCCTCTGCTCTTTCTCCACAACTGCAGATGTTGAACAGCTCCATCAGCTCATTGTGGCAGACAATGTATTTGTCTGCCCCTGGGGTTTGGCTGAGAAGAATTTTTTTTTAACATTAACACACTAAGGTAAAACTTTGTTGTTTGTTTTTTTCTAAGCAAGCAGTAACTAACCAGCCTGGTTCATCCTCCATAGATGAATCATCTGACAATGAGTCATCCATGGGTTCCGACTCATCAAAAGCACTGAAGCTCTCATCCTTATCATCTTGTGGCTCAGATGATGATGATACAGGTGATGACACTGGTGTTGACTGCCACACTGTATCACTGTCCTCATACTGTGTCCCAAAGTCCCTGGTGGCTGGTAGAGTGACCTGTGTCCCTGTGAAAATACTTTGATTTTAAATAGTTCATTTTGTGGGTTCACTGTTTTGGCTAGTCATCACTACTTACTTTGTAAATAAATAAATAATGAAAAATATGTGTTGTTTTTATATTATTTGTGCAGTCAAACTGATTCAAAGTTTAGTTGAAATTATCCAAACATTTTGCGTAAGGCATTTGAAAATTTACCGGTGGAACGATAAGAAATGAGCTGTCTGTATCCACACTGAGTTGCATGATTCACTGTGGTTGGTTGGTGTTTCAGACCTGACACACACTCATCAATCACTTCGATTTCTTCTTCCGTGTCAGGATTTACTTGTGCAGTTTCTGCCTGCGACATTACTTTTGTAATAATCTGTAAAACAAGCACAAACAAATAATTTAATAGTTATTTACTACTGTAGTTAGTTTTTTTTTTCTTTTTTGGATAGGAACCTCTCATGAAATTTATTATCTTACCCACCAAGATTAGAGCAGGACATAATTTTTATGATAATGTATAATAACGTTTCATTTGAACATATAGAGAGGTAGTGCGGTCTCTGAATTTTATACTTAGCTGCACACATTATTTTAAAACATGGACATTATTATTTATTTATTTACACTACTCTAATATCTACACCACTGCTGGTACATATACAGTGTGCTCTGAACGGTCTTATTTAGGGATGCCCAATGTGCCTTACTGCATATGCCACTTTTTGCCTCTACAACAACATCAACTACTACCTCATACATATACTGTGTACATTGACTCATACGCTGCTTTGCCACTTTGCAAATGTCAATGCTAGAAACCTTTAGTTTATTTTAGTTATACTTTTTATACTCTTTTTTTATACTAGTATGCAAAAACTCAGGACAATATTATGTTCATTAAATGTTTAATGTTTTAGTTTTAGAGTTGGTGTAAATTTTCATACTCTTATACCACTATGCAAAAAACTCAGGACAGTGTTAGTTTTACTATTTTATGCTTATGTCTATTATTATATGTTTCAGTGTTTCAATGTTTAGATGTTTACTGTTGCACCGAGGGACTGAGAGAAACGCAATTTCGGTCCTGTGTATGTCCTGCACTGTACATATTGCAGATCTGACAATAAAGTTGACTTTGACTTTGACTATGTATAGACATTACTTTCATACTTTATATAATTCCATTTTAAACCAAAAAAAAGTTCTGCCAAATATATACAATATACAAACTGATGCCCTGTATGATATTTGAGATAAAATTCGATTTTTTTATTCGTGTTTTGAGACGGAGTCGTCTCGGTTAGCATTCATTTTCTTTCTGTTTATAACGTTATAAATAGCTAAGAAACCCCTCGGTGGATATTTTTTCTGCTGCCAGACAGTAATATGTGTTTTTATTTACTGACTGATGACCTATAGATGACATTTGTGATGAAATTCGATTTTTTATTCATTTTTTAAGACGCAACCGAGTGGAGTTAGCATTGAGTTAGCTCTGTGCATTTAGAAATTTATACCTCCAAAACCCCTCGGTGGATATTTTTTCTGCTGCCAGACAGTAATTATATGTGTTTTTTTTACTGACTGATGACCTATAGATGACATTTGTGATGAAATTCGATTTTTTATTCATTTTTTAAGACATGCTATCGTGTCTAGCTAGCTTCGGTAAAGTTCAGCTTTATAGCTCCTAAACCACTTTCAACCATTTCAACCAAAAAACAAATAAAATTATATTCTGCCAAGAAACGTTCTTCAAAAACATACCCTGGCTACTTCCAATTTACGAGCTGCTGGACGACACGAAGCTCCGGAGAGACTGCTGCTGGCGGCGGCCATTGTTGTTAGAGCAGCAGCACTCGGTCCCGGTGGATCTTGCTCGCTTCTGACGGTCCCTCTGCTGTGAACTGATGGAACTGCAGCGGATTTCAGCCTGATCTTGTCCTTACTTCTAAAACCCATCCTGTGTTCGTTCAAGTCGCTGTAGTTGTAATCATCCTGACGGAAGTGCGCACTACAAATCACAGAGTTGTACGAGACGCTTCTGTTGGTGAAATCCTGCCTTTTTAACCGGACAAACCTCACCCAAGCTCTGAAAGCTGGGTTTTTTTGTGCAGGAAATCGATGGACACGATGTCCAGACAAACTGGAGTTTGAACAACCCCCGCACACACAAATATTAACCATTATTGGACCTTTTTCGCTTCAATACAATTCAATACAACAACCTTTGACACCTTCTTCTCCCCCTCCTCCTCCTACGTCACTGTCACGTGACTCCAAAACCGCGCGTTTTTTTTAGACTCTGGGATTTCCCCCTGATCTGTGGCTGTAAGGCTCTTGCTATTAATTTGGAAAGCAGGGAGGATTATCAAAATTACTGTATTACCTCTAAATATTATTTTTCTGCCCAAAAAACCAACATGAAACATACACTTTAAGGGGTGGATCAATTCTGTAAAATTAGATATAGGGATCTATATCTATAAAATTTTGGAGGGCTTCTGTAACGAAGGCCTCTAATTCCAAACTATTCCTCCATTCATTACTTAGTTTAGGTTAAACTAAAATAGAAAAATGAAATATAGTTTGATCTAAATGTCTGTTGTCTTTTAGACGAACGACGTAGGATTTGGTATTCCTAATAAATTTTGAAGTCTATGGCGAGACTCATCAAAATGAATAGATAATCTAGAATAGAAACGATCGAATCGGTTCAATTTAGAAATTGTGAGACCAGTGTAGTTTATGGTACCTTGAGTAGCTTTAAACTACATTGACTCTTCAACGATTGAGATTTAACAAAACGAACTGCATGTTGGCATAGTTAAATCCATATTATGCATTAACCAATGTTAATACAAAACCTTTTTGGCTGGGAGTGTTCAGAACCAAAACAATATCTCAAATAATGACAACAGTAATGACTAAACAACAAGGAAACAACGTTTCACTGCTTCGACACACTCTTGTCGTCAGATTCCAAAATGCAACACACAAGAAAAACAGGTCTCAACTTTATAACCGAGGTCAAATTAAATCTCGTGGATTTAAACGGTTGTTAAGGTTAGTTTTTGTTGTGGGTGTTAGACTTAGCGTTTCTAAGTTCAAGTTGGACAATGCGACTTATAGGGTGGGAAATATGGTAGTTTAAACCTGATTAGTTTATTTACTAACTTGTGTTTGGACGACCTTATTATCCCATGAAGTCGGTGAGTTTGTGAGATCTTTGTCTTTTGTGGAGTCATTGAACGCCTTGTAAGGTTTGATCTGATTTCGATGTACCCATTTAGCAATTGGCTCTTTGCGGCCTTTGCTGATTTTGATTTCGTAGACGACTGAGGACACTTTGTCTGTTATCAGATGAGGTCCAGTCCACCTGGGCATCAGTTTGCGGGCGAGAGTTCCGGTCTCGGACCCTCCTTTCCCGGTTGCTGGGGCGAACGTATAGTACCAGACTCTGTCTCCCACTTGGAGTTCATTGTGAGAGGCCTTCTGGTCATAGTACGCCTTACGTCCTTCAGCGGATCTTTCCAGGTTTTTCTGGGCGAAAGCAAAAGTGTTTCTGAGGTGTACATTCAAATCTTTCATGTATTGTTGTGTAGTGTAGGCTGTCGCCATGGCGGCGTCGCCTGGTTGGTACAACAGGTGTAGAGGGAGAGTCATTTGTCGACCGGTCATCATCTCGAAGGGAGAGATGCCAGTTGATGTGTGTGGAGTGGCTCTTATGGCCATGAGGACCAGAGGGAGTTTCACATCCCAGTCCTTGTGGTTTGCAGCCACGTATTTCTTCAAAATACTCACCACAGTTCTGTTTGCTCTCTCTACTTGGCCTGAAGCCTGTGGGTGGTAGCCGACATGAAAGTTGGCCTTGACGCCTAGCGTCTTCCACAGTTCTTTCATCACTTCACCTGTGAAGTGTGTACCTTGGTCTGAGTTCACCCTAAGGGGAAGTCCAAACCTTGAGAATATATGATTCATTAACAACATAGCAGTGGTTTGTGCTGTGTCGTTAGGAGCTGGTAGGCATTCTACCCATTTGGTAAATGCACAGGTTACCGTGAGAAAATATTTATTTCCTCTAGAGCTCTTAGTGAGTGGTCCAACCCAGTCGATCTGGAGGTCAGACCATGGGAATGCAATGCCTCTGCTTTGCAGTGGTGCTCTGTGAAGTGGTCTGGTTGGCTGAAACTGGCCACAGACCACGCACCCTTCAATGTAGTCCTTGACATCCTTTTTCATTCCAGGCCAATAGGCAATTTGTTTTAATGCCGTCAGCGTGGCTTTATCTCCTTTGTGTCCTGCGGACGGGAGATCATGGGCATGAACTAACATCACCCCCCTTTGGTCATGGGGAACCACGAACACAGGTGAGGACGTTGGTCCATGAGCGAAAGTTAGGATGCCCTTGATTAGTTTTAGCTGTTTGCGCAGCTGATAGAGGACCTTAAGGTCTGGATCGGAATCCAGGTCGTCTTTAGACGGAGTATTTTTGTCTGGATCAGTCAGGTACAGTATCATGGAGTTGATAGCAGGATCCGACTTCTGTAGTTGGATGATGTCTGGGTCAGTCAGTGCAGGTCGTACAGAGACTGCGTTGTCAGCAGGTCTGGCTGCGGCCTGTGCACGTGTGACTGCCATAACCTCAACAGCAGGTTGTGTTGACAGAGTCTTGATCAACCAGGAGGAGTCGAAGGACCATAGAGGACCTTCGTCGGCTCCTTCTTTGGCTAAGGAATCCGCAATGTCATTGTAGTGCTTGTCATCGCCTGGGACTCTAGAATGTCCTGGAACTTTCTTCCAGTAGATCTGTAAGTCGTGTGATGTCACCAAGTGATCACATGCCATGAAAAGCTCTTTGTGTTTGACCACTTTTCTGTCGCTTGTTAGGAAACCGTTCTGTTTCCACACAGCGAGGTGACAAGCGAAACTCAAACGAGCATAGTTAGAGTCAGTGCAGATGACTAGCGTCTTGATGGAGCGTTCTACTACCATCTGGAGAGCTATTAGGATTCCTGCAATCTCAGCGTACTGAGAAGTCTGAGAGCCTAATTTGTAGCTGAAAGTTATCTGTTCTTGGTCTTGGAGGAGAACCCCTCCAACACCTGCTCTGCAGATTTTGTCGCGGAGGAATGAAGATCCATCCACGTACAATGTTGTCATATCTTTGCAGATATTGTCATCAAAGAAGTGGTGATTCGGGTCTTCAGTTACTGGGGGTTTTACCTCAACCGGCGGCTGGGTGGCTGGTACATCTTGTGTACACTTTTGGCAGATTGCCAAGTCCGTCCCCAGATGTGACTTCTTGTTTTGACCATAACGTATGTCTAGGTTAAAACTTTGAAGCGCCATGAGCCACGTTGCAACACGTGAGTTTGTTACCACACCATCTCTGATGCGTTCACTGTTAAGAAAAGTCACTGGCTGGTGTTGTGTTTCCACAATGATTTTCTGTCCACCAATGTAGCTGGAGAAATGTTTTACTGCCCACTGTTGTGAAATAAACATATATTTTTCTTCGTGTTTTATATTTATTTTGAAGGAGTTTTTCATATGGTGTTCAAATTATCAGTTTCTTTTGTAGAGTGATAAAGATTTACTAAAGGACACAGGCAGATCTGTTCTGGTGAGGCTGGGGGATGATAATATAGCTGGCGCCTCTTTGTCCTGTCAGTTTTACGACTTTGTAGAATATATGACTTGGGGAGACCACTCGAGCAAGCTGGGGGGAGGCAGTGGTATTTACGGCAGGCTCTGAGGCAGGGCCCCCACAGAAGGGTATAAAAGGTTCCCATCCTCCAACAGCAAGGCAGAGAAGTAGTCCACGGATCAGGTTGTATGTCTCTCTCCCCCCTCCTCTCTCCCTGTCTCTCTCTCCCCTCCTCCCTTCTTCTGTCTCTCTATCTCTGTCACTCACTCTCTGTCCACTTATTCTAATCCAATATAATGACTTTTGAAATAGAACAAATGTATTCTGTGACTTTTAACTTATGATTAATTAAACTGGTTTGGAACTTTAAGTGAGCGTCTGTCGTGTGTAAGTGTATCTCTCCTTCCTGTTCCAAAGTGAACCAAAAAACGAATTCTGGGACGGATAGAATCTTACGTCAACAATTGGAGGTTCCTACCGAGATGGTTGCACGCGCGGACAGGAAGGGGCAGAGGAGTCCAGAGCACTGATCAGTGACCGGTCACTCCAACAAAAAAAAGGTAAGCAGATTCCTGTTTAAACGAAATCTGTGATTGGAAATTTTATAGGCAAATTTTACTCAGTGTTTGGACTCCAGGGTTAATACGTGTAAAAAGAAAAAGAACGTTACAATTAAAAGTAGAATTGTAAGTTTCCAGCCAAGACTCCAGATCCCAGAGTAAAAACACGCAGTGGTCGAGCTAACCAAAAGCCGACGGGCTTTTGGAACAGAGGGAAAGGGGTTTTAGGATAAATAAATAATTTATCCGCCGCCGTTTCCTGTAACTCTGAGACCGAGTTCACTGTTAATCTCGTTAGGTTTTGTGGCTAACTATAAAAACAGTGTCAATTAAATCCACTTATAATTTGACTTATGATAAGTGGAGGCGGGATCTGGTGAGGTGATGTATTTGTATATTACCATGCGTAAATACATTATAATACATTAGGAATGAAGGCATTGAAAAAATTTAAACCCACAAACAAATAAAATAAATAAAGTGTGGGACTGAGTGAAGAAAAAAATTAAACCCACAAACAAATAAAATAAATAAAGTGTGGGACTGAGTGAAGAAAAAATATTGAGGAAAACGCGCTGACTTTCGCTGATAAAATAATCTGATAAGAGTTCCTGGACCAGATAAAAATAGAATAGAATTAGTCACAGAATACTAAATCTTTTTTATGTTCTAAAATAATGGTTTCCTGCCATGTGAGGAGTCAATGCCTGCCTCACCTGCGTGACTTGTCTCTGCTCTCCAAACTGCGTGTGGCTTTCTCTCTCTCTGCAGCGCTGTGCTGCTCTGGACCAGTGGCGGAGTTAGACTTTTATTGCTGGGGGGGCCGAGAGGGGGCCAAAGCTATAAGTGGTCCACTTACTACGGCACAGTGGGAAAAATGGTTTTATCCCAATTTTTTTGGGGGGGGATTTGTAGACGCTATGAAATTTTGAAACAACATATTTTTTCCTTTATAATGATACAGGCTCTCAGTTTAAATTTTTGATCTGTGATCTAAATATTTTTAAGTTTAGAAACCAAGTGGTTTTCTAAACAGCTTTAGTGTTTGACTTTGTCCACACTCATAAAATACACAATGAAGTACCCAAAAAAAAAAAAATATATATATATATATAATAATAAAAAAAAAATATATATATATATATACCGGTAAACTTAAATGGTACATATCGCCCCTTGCTGCTTTGAGCATGTAACAGTCACAAGACCACATTGAAATAAGAAATATAAAATATGATAAAAATACATTTCTGTGTTTATTTTATTTCTATCCAAGACACTATGATAAGAATGACTATATATTTAATATAGGCGGATACAGAGTACAGTATCTGTTTACAATTCTGGTTGGTGGTGTGCCTCGTGATTTTTTCAGTGAAAACACTGTGCCTTGGCTCCAAAAAGGTTGAAAAATACTGGTCTAATGAAAATAAACAGTTTAAGTTAATTAGAATGATTTAAAAAAATATATATATATATATATAAAAAAAATAGCTAAACAAGAGCATGGTTTTGCTAAATTAGGCTGAAAAGTTGGATTAAAAATGTAGAATTAGCTGAAAAAGCTGAAACAGGCTATATACAGAAATTATTAAGTAAGATACCTTGATATCACAATATTTTTTGCCTCAATAAAAGCACGGTCCTACTTGTTATTTATTTAATTGTTCCATACATATCTTTTAAAAATGGGAGTTGAAACTGCATATTTCTTGGTGCATTTGTGTGTACAACTGGACCAGTGCTCTGTTTTTATTTATTTTTTATTTCATAGACGTTTTAATAAGATATAACACCCTGTGGACTGTTGCTCGCTGCTCTCAGAGCCTCTCAGCTTCTGAGCAGAGAGGAGCATGAGCCGTGCGGCCTCTCTCGTCTTCTCCCTGGCTCCCCGCTCTGCGGTGACCCCTGGAGTTCTGGTCGTAGACTCAGGGCTCGGTTCTGTCCAGCGTGGAGCACGGGGCACGCGTGCTCAGAGCTCTGCTGTGCGGCTACCTTCTGAACTCCCGACCCACGGGGAGAGAAAAAGAGAGGGGCAGATCTTCCCGGAGCTTTTGCTAAAAATCTGCTATAAATCATGAAATCATGAAATAACACATTTAGTGTTATTTCTCTATCATATAAATAAACGCTCCTGTATTATTTTTAAATAAACAAATAAATAATGGCGATGCAATTTGAAAACATGGTGAGTCATGGACTTTAAAGAATTCAAAAATGGAAGGAGGAAAATAATGATTACTGTATTTTTAGCCTGTATGACATATTTATGGATTGCTTTTTCTTCTTAAATATGAAACAAACATTGAGGCGCTGAAGTTAGAACAGTTTTATTTAGATACAGCAGTTAATAGAGTAATAAACGAATTCTCCACCTCTTCAGGAGTTGGTGCTGGGTTCCTGAAACACAAAAATAAACGTTACATTAAAACGGGTTACACTTCTCCATTTTAACAGGACTAGATCATTTTCTACAGCGTGAATGTGGGTGAAATGAAAAATTAGAACTTCAGCTCTGGACGAGGGTCTGGTTTTAACCAGGCTAGAAGGCCTCAGGATTGTACGGTTTTTTGAATAAACAAATAAAATATTTGCGGATAGGTCGAGACAAATTAATTAGGGCCGAATGAACCGTCACAGCTGGAAGGATTGATCAAAAAAGATTATGACATTCTATCTCAATAATTTTAGGTTATAACACTTAAACAACGGGAAAGTTGGAAAATTGCAGTGAACCTCCCGTTAGCATAGCATATGCTGCCCAACAGCGGACATTTTATAACTTTGTAACGGTAGACAGCTCACATCGGATTCGCTAACAAAGCGTACAGTGGCGAGTCGTGTAGATAAACAATATCGACTTTAAATAATCCAAATTTAGTTTTTGTAGACGAACTTAGCAGCTAACAGCAAAGCTAACGAGCCATAGGTCCGACGTGGTTTACGAGATGTAGTTTTATAATTTGTGTATAGGCTGTGAGGATATAGAACCGAACGCATCATACTTGTATTTCCCAATATAAGAAGCAGAGAAAGTGGATTACCAATTTGGAAGACGTACTTTTGTGAATAGATCCAGTGAATGTCCACGTCGTCTTGTGAGCGTCGACCCGAAGAGCAGGGTTGCCAGATCGCTAGACAAAAGAAGCGATCAGCTCCTTCAAAACAAGCACAACTAAGCGACTCAATGTCCACGAGAAGCGAAAATAAAAACCCGCCACAAGCGGCTGATCAAATTTGAAAGCGGCTCCAGGGAAAACAAGCCCAATGCCGCTGGAAATAAGCGGATTTGGCAACTATGGAAAGACACAGTTGTTTCGTGTATAGCCTGAGCAGGGTTGCCAGGTGAGAAATGTAGGATTATCGTACACCCATTATAAACAAAATAATAAGTACTGTACTGTAGCGTCTAACAGGCACTCACAGCTTTGTGGCGTCAGTACTATTAATACGCATTATTGTCTGGTGGTAATTAATGAGCTCAACAGAAAGTCTTCTGTCACATTTAGAAAAGCAGGATTAGCTGGAATTCCAAGACGCCTTCAGGGTTAAAAAAAAAAAAAAACTCCGACAGACAGTTGCGACAGGCTGATGAAAACCGATCACAACTACACGTTTACAGAATGGCGAAATTATTGTATTTTTGGCCTTTGTCGGGATTATTGATCGTACAGAGGGCAAAATTATCGTACAAATACGAAAATTATCGTACAGCTGGCAACATTGAGCCTGAGTATAATGGAGACCCCTGATGGACGAAAAAAGGTACTGCAGACAGGAGCATAATAATTTCTAGAAAAAACCAAAAACAGGTCGGAGTCACTTTATTTTTTAATTTAGTCATCCAGTTGGGTTATTCGTTCTGAAACATTTAATAAAAGTAAAGGGGTGCAGGTACAGAGTTTAATAACTGTTTGGAGTCAGATGAATAAAAGAAGAGGACAGATTGGGGTTTGAAGAATAAATAATAATAATAATAATAGTAATGAATTCAATTTATAACGCACTTTTCATTAATGGAAATCTCAAAGTGCTAAGGAGGGAGTAGCCCTCACAGACAGGTCTTAAATGAATACATATTTATAGATGTGGAAAATGGATTTAAAATTCATTCATTTCTAAATTTTGATGCACTTTTAACATGCAGGAAAGGGTTTTAACAGAACTGTTTTTTTGTATGTCCAGAAGCCCAGATTTAGCTTTTTTAGATTTCTCTACATGGATTATGGAGCATGCATCAGGGTATTTAACAAAACAGTTTGTTGAATAAATGTTTTAAAACGTGCAATCACTGATCATTTCTTTAATATGTAATGCACTTAAATGTTAAACTGAGTACAAATGTAAAAGGACAATTAATTTAATGTTAATATTTTTATAATTTCTTTATTCTTTGCACTAATACAAAGACAAAAGTGGACTTTTGGAATGAGTATTCTGGTCTGACCCCCTTGAGATCAGATTAAGCTGTATGCGGCCCCTAGATCAAAATGAGTTTGACACCCCTGGATTAATAGTTATATACCTGGAACAACAGGCCAAAATGAAAGAGCCCATATTTTTACTTTGAATAAATGAGCCACTGAGCTTAATAATTTCAAATTGACAATTTAGGAGGGCATGAAAATATACACGATACATAAATAAATCCAACAAGAAGGCAGGTCTTAGGAGGCTCAAGGAATTTGCTAATTATCATAGACTGTATACTAGCAAGGGGGTCTTAGAAGACCGTAAATTATATTTTCTAAAATAAAAGTAGGCTACAGTATTTTTTGATTTCAGGGTTAAATTGATTATTTCACTTTTAGGTAAACTAATGTTTTGGATCTGTTGTGCAGATCAGATTAAAAGATGCCTCCGTCGAAGGTTCCATAATAAAGATTGTTAACAGAAAATTAATTTGATCCCGGTCTGTTAATGATTTTTTTTTAATTTTTAGTTTTTCAATTTTTTAAATAGCCTCATTGAACAGTGTTGATGGAACAAGAGTGAGTCTTGTGAATCCCACCTCATCTTTACAGAACACATAATGGTAAATATGCATTAAGATAGGCCTCTGTCAAAACACATGCAGCATCTGACTTTTGAATCTCGGCTACTGTGGTTATTGATCAGATCGGATCAGATTTAATATGAAGGTGTGTCCAGAAACTGAAGAACAAACTCATATGCAACCTTGCTCAAAGAACTTTGAGGGGCATACGCAAGGAACGACTGAAAACAACAAAGGCACCGAAAGAACAAAAGACTGTCCACAAAAACTTTCAGCCGAGCAGAGGCAAAGACTTTCTCAAAGAACTGTCGAAACATGGTCATCAGACACAAATGGCCAGGATATACGGTCCGGATTTGGGGGTCCGGACGAGAATCAGAACCCAGTGAACGTCTCACTGGGGGCTGGAACAAGAGAAAGCTGAACACGTTCTCCAAACAGACAAGAGAACAAATGGTCCTGAAGTCACTCATACCAGCAAAGGCCACACCCCATATTGATCTGTGAGGATCTGTCGTTGATCTTAGTGGCCGGGATCAAAACTACAGCTGCTATGATAAATTTTTAATGAAACACATAGGCACATTAGGGCCTGCTAGCGCGGGCCTCATGATTCTCAGTTATACTATGCTCAGGTGGATCTGACGACTTGCTTTTTCTGGTTCTTGTAACTGTGGTGAAGCTGAAGGGGAGCAAGGGAAATGATCCTAGCTCCTGGCCCCAAAACGAGTTAACTTTTATATTTTTGTTTTTGCAGTTATCCTTGGCGGAGTGCATGTTGGGATTCTGATGTGTCACAAGGGGTACATTTTGGTAAATGATTATAATTTTAAAGAAAATGAGATGATATCGTAGATTACTGTTAGCTATATGGTTGTGAAAACCAAATTACTGGTGGCAATAGGCAGAGGTTTAGGAAACATCTGACACTAGTGCTAAGGTTAAA
>JBBPBX010074309.1:0-17608 GCA_038048925.1 Garcialebias charrua
AACACTGGTGAGTGCATGCTAGCAGCTAGCCGACTTTTCATCGTAACATGTGCGTTGTGTCACGGAAATATTTTACACTCAACACCGCAAGGCAACAACGTTCAATGTTTGCAGAGCTATATAAACACATCTGCGTCACATTAAACCGCGGTCAAGTTAGTTTTACGCCGGACATTCCATCGAGCTCAGGGCTTCAGCCAGCGGTGTGTTTTTCTTTTTCATGCCGGGTTGGGCGCTCTGATTACGGCAGCTGTTTCAGCTCCCGCCTGGGAGCTCCGTGGCTTCGCATCATAATACAGCTACTAATATAAAGCATGTAAAACACTAAAAACAGGAACATGTCTGTGTTGGTTTATGCCAAGAACTGAAAAAAAATTATAACCTGCTGTTTACTCGAAATAACTTTGGCTTCTCTGAAGACAAACCGCTAAAACATAAAGTTTTAAATGGCTAAATCGGACGGATGCGTTTGCATCTTCGTCTGTATCTGACGTCATAATCGCGCGACGGGAAACCCCGTATTTATCATGTGAAAAAAAAGGCGCTAATTTTAAACTGTTTTTGAGAGGAATTTTAATTAATTTAACATTGTTTTAGCAAAAACGATCAGAGGTCAATCTTAATATATATATATGTTGTGCCATTTTATGGAAAGTTAAAAGATGATGTCAGTGGAGCTTTAAGTGTTAATCTTCTTAAAAGCCTTGCTGTGCGCTCCTGTGGCAGACATTTGCAGCAGAGCTAAACGTAGGTGCGACCTATACACCAGTGCGACCTATCTAGGGATTTTTCCAATCTATTGGTGATAATTGGACAATGCGACCTATACACAGGTGCGACCTATACACCAGAAAATACTGTAGAGCAGGGATAAGCTTAAGAAATTCAAGTCTGGTTATAGGGTGATTAAGGACCACAATGGGCAGAGTGGCTCAAACACAAAAAGACCAGTTATGATCCCTTCCACTTTGCATTGATGATCCCCACAGAATGGGAAACAGTTCAACCTCCATTGTAATGGCAAATCATCTACACCCGAGAAGGACTGAGAAGAGGAGAGCCACACTTACCAAGGGCAAAGTGGCATAAGTGACCAAGCCCAGGTCCTGAAAAACAACCCCACAACATAATCCCTGCTCCTCCAAACTTTGACTGTAGCACAATGCAGTCAGAGAAGTACCGTTGTCCTGGCAGCCACTAAACCCAGACTCAGCCATCAGATTACCAGACAGAGAAGCGTGGTTCTTTGCTCCAGAGAAGCCATCTCCACTGCTCTAGAGTACATTGACAGTGTGCGTTACACCACTGCATTCAACGCTTTGCATTGCACTTGGTGATTTAAGGCTTGGAAGCCATGGAAACCTGTTCTATGAAGCTCTTTGCACACTGTTCTTGAACTAACCTGAAGGTCTCATGGAGTTTGGAGGTGTGTAGCTACTGAACCTGCAGAACGTTGCTGGTGACCTCTGTGTGGCTCAGCATCCGTTGAGCCCGATCTGTGAGCTCCTGAGAGCAACCTTTTATCTCATAATTGTTTATAGAAGCAGTTTGCATGCCTAGGTGCTTCATTTTATACCTGAGACAATAGATGTGATTGGAACACCTAAATTAAATAATTTGAATGGATGAGTGAATACCTTTGGCAATATAGTGTAAGTGTATATAGTGGCACTGTGGACCACAATATCTTACGTCATAAGCTTTCTGAAATTGGTTTCTCAGATCACACTATTGGCTGGTTCTATAATTATCTCTCAGATCAGAGGCAATTTATTCAACATACGGTAATGGTATTTCTTCCAGTTATCTAACTGTTAAAAATGGTGTACCACAAGGTTAAATCTTAAGGATCCACCCTCTTAAAAATCTACATAAGTAATGTAGGCCAGATCATTCCTGATGCATCCTTACATTTCCATGCCAACAACGCAATAGTTTACCGTCGAGCTAAAACAACTGCTAAGGTTTTTCATCTCTTAAAGTCTGCATTCGATCCAGTCAGATCTCTTCTGTCTCAAACTTGTGCTAAATGCTGATAAAAGCCAAAGAGATGTTGTTTACAAACAGGAAGTCGATACTAGCAGTCCTTCCTTCTATTTTAACTTCGAATAACTCCTCCCAGTGTAGGAGGTGGTGAAGAGACGACACAGGAGACGGGATGTAGTTCTTCACTTTTAATCAACTCCTACTCAACTGGCGGGAAAACCACCCAACACCGCCTTATATACCAACACAACATCCGGTCCTCTGGACCTTTCACAATAAAAGCATCCTGTAACACATTCGGTCCACTGGGTGTGAGTAGAGCCCCCTAGTGGTCCACCACACACGCCCCCCCAGAACACCCAGTAAGGTCCATCACTAGTCCCGCATTTTAGGTTTGATTAAACGACCAGAACGGCTGAACCTGGGCCCTGCAGAACCAGTCTGATGAAGCGGAGGGCTCCGAGGAGGGCCTGCAGAAGATTCGGGCTCCAATGGATGTTGAGAGTCTCTGGCAGGGGGACAGCAGTCCGTTAACAATGTGGATGGAGGTCTGCCCCTGCGAGGAGCCTGGGCCGTAACAACCTGATCATCTGACACAACATGAGCTGGTTTAAGCCTATCGATACAGACAGTCTCAGTACGACCCCCTAAATCTAAAAGGAAATGTTTTGGACCTGGTTGAAGAACCCGAAACGGTCCATCATACAAAGGCTGTAGTGGTGTCCTGTGTGCATTGTGTTTGACAAAAACAAATTAGAGGACTCCAGACTCTTAGGGACAAATGACTGCGGTAAACAATGATGTACCGGGCCAGGGACACGAAAAGGGTCCAGGTCACCCTTGTAAAAGAGATCTCGATCTCAACGGGCTCTACCTGGTTAAATAAAGGTGATTGATTGATTGATTGAATGGGGATCCTATTGAGTTTGTCGATTCTTATAAATTCTTATAATCTAATCTAATCTAATTCTTATACTTGAGTATTTTGGTTGATTTGCATCTCTCTTTTAAGCTTCATGTCAAAAACCTGGTAAAGAAATTGAAAGTAAAACTTGGTATATTTTTTAGAAATAGATCTTGTCTAACTCTGAACACTAGGAAACATCTTTTGCATATCGGCCTAATCGCTCAACTGACGATGCCATCTCCTCTGCCCTGCACACAGCTCTCACACATCTGGACACAAAAGTCTCTTAAGGCCGGCGCAGAGCTTCGCGCTTGAGCGAGCGCGGCGCCCCGCTGTGTGAGCGCCGTGAGGTCGCCGCTGCACAAGCCCTTTGAACGTTCACGCGAGCGCGCCAAGCTCCAATTTTACGAGCGCCTACGCGAAGCGCGGTGTCTGACCAATCAGCTGCACGCGGAGGGGGACTGAACTGACCCCCTCCGCGTGCAGCTGTTCACAGAGAACGTGAGAAGAAAGCAGAGCTCTGTTGGAGCCACACGCTGGTTCACGCTGTGCTCTGCTGTGAACCACCCACGCGCAGCGCGCGCGTGGCGCGGGGCTCGGTCCAGCGCGGAGCTCTGCACCGGGCTTTATGCTGTTCTTAGAATGCTGTTCATCGACTTCAGCTCGGCATTCAACACCATCATCCCCAAACAGCTCATCCTTAAACTGGACAGTCTGGGGCTGAACACCTCAATGTGTAACTGGCTGCTAGACTTCCTGACCGGGAGACCACAGACAGTACGGGTCGGGAATAACACATCCAGCACCATCACATTGAATACAGGGGCCCCACAAGGATGTGTGCTGAGCCCCCTTCTATTCACCCTGCTAACACACGACTGCACACCATCATACAGCTCCAACCACTTCATCAAGTTTGCGGACGACACAACAGTGGTGGGTCTCATCAGCAACAACGATGAGACGGACTACAGGAACGAGGTGAGCCGCCTGGCCTTGTGGTGCGGACACAACAATCTCACTCTCAACGTGGAGAAGACAAAGGAGATTGTTGTGGACTTCAGGAAGAGGGATGCCCAACATGCCCCTCTGACCATCAACAGCACCACAGTGGAGAGAGTGGACAGCACCAAGTTCCTGGGAGTGCACGTCTCAGAGGACCTGTCCTGGAGCAGGAACACTGCATCACTGGCCAAGAAGGCTCACCAGCGCCTCTACTTTCTCCGCAAGCTGAAAAGGGCTGGAGCTTCAACCCCCATCATGTGCACCTTCTACAGGGGTGCCATAGAAAGTGTCCTGACCAGCTGCATCACGGTGTGGTTTGGTGCATGTACTGCATCCTGCCGCAAGAGCCTCCAGCGCATCGTGAGAGCAGCTGAGAAGATCGTCGGCACCTCCTTGCCCTCACTGCAGGACTTACACAGCAACCGCCTCACTCGGAAAGCCCTCTGCATGGCAGGTGATCCCACACACCCACTACACAGCTGCTTCAGCCTGTTGCCTTCAGGGAGGAGACTGAGGAGTCTCCAGGCTCAAACCAGCAGACTGAATGACAGCTCTGTTCATCAGGCAGTCAGGATGCTTAACTCTCTGCCTGCTCTGCCTCCCCTCCCACTTGTACTGCCTTAACACTAAAAACTTTCACACATTACCACACAACACAAAGACTTTAACACTGGACTCTGTGTCATCAAAACGGGTTATTCACTCAACTCACGGTCATGTGCTCATTCAGTTTGCACTACTTCTCATATTTGCACTAATGTTTGTATTACATTACTGCCTATAGTCATACTACTGTTTACATTCACTGTTTACATTCATTACTACTGTTTACATTTATTACTACTGTTTACATTTACACTACTTTTTATATCTACACTACTGCTGATATAATATATATATATATATATATATATATATATATATATATTTTTTTTACTAGCCTTATTGCATATGCCACTTTACCTCTATACCAATATCAACTACCTCATACATATACTGTGTACATAAACTTCATATGCTGCTTTGTCACTCTATTACAAATGTCAATGCCAGAACTTTCATTTTATTTTATAGATATACTTTTTACACTTTTATACTACTATGCAAAAAACTCAGGACAGTATTACACTTTTGTTATTTCATTTTATGCTTATGTTTATTAAATGTTTAGTGTTTTAGTGTTGGTGTAACTTTTCATACTTTCATACTACTACTATGCAAAAACTACTATGCAAAAACTCAGGACAGTATTACACTTTTATTATTTCATTTTATGCTTATGTTTATTAAATGTTTTAGTGTTTTAGTGTTTAAATGTTTACTGTTGCACCGAGGGACAGAGAGAAATGCAATTTCAATCCTGTGTATGTCCTGTACATATTGCAGTTTTGACAATAAAGTTGACTTTGACTTNTCATTCATTCAACCTTTATTTAGTCAGGTAAATCTTTTGAACCTCATGGGCTCATTTACGAAAGCGACCTGCTAAAACTAAAGAACAATGAACAGCAGTGATAGAATTTCATTAAACAATAAACAAACAAACAATAAACAATAGAAAACAAAAAGAGAGAAAAAAACAAAAGATTTTTTTTTTTTTTTAACAAAGTATCAAAAAACTAGCAAAACATTATAAGGTAGACGTATAAAATCAAAGACAGGAACAAATCTGCATTGGTTTTTGCCAGGATTCCAACAGATTCTGAAAACCATTTAGAGAAGTCAAGGTCGAGAGCTTCAGATCTTTTTGTAAGATATTCCATGAAGCAGGAGCGGAGTAGGAGAAGGCCCTTTTTCCAAGTTCAGTCCTCACTGACGGAACACTGCAGGTAATCATGTCCTGAGAGCGCACACTGTAGCTGCACTCACGCAAAGACATGTAGGAGGAGATGTATGAGGGCAGCAGACCAAGAAGTGATTTAAAGATGAAAATGTACCAGTGGAAGAGTCTGCGTGAGGTTAATGATGTCCAGTTAACCAATATCAACTACCTCATACATATACTGTGTACATTAACTTCATATGCTGCTTTGTCACTCTTACAAATGTCAATGCCAGAACCATTTTATTTTATAGATATACTTTTTACACTTTTATACTACTATGCAAAAAACTCAGGACAGTATTACACTTTTATTATTTCATTTTATGCTTATGTTTATTAAATGTTTAGTGTTTTAGTGTTGGTGTAACTTTTCATACTTTTATACTTGTCACTTCCACCTCTTCTTTACAGCATTAATGAATTCGTTGTACTGCTAGTGTGTAGTCAGTTTTAATGGAAATCTTCTTATTACACGTCACTTTCGTTGTCACTGACACCAACACTACCGTCGAACTAAAAATACAACATAAACTTAAGTGAGACGGTGTCATGAATACAATCTTGACATAAAAATGATATAACATATAAATACCTCGCTGGCTGACCCTTCCTTTTGAGGTAGAAATGAGAGTAATAAAGAACTTCTTAAACTTAAATTACTTTTGTACAGATACTTGCTAATATCATGTCTTCATAGCAGTACCAGAGCCATATAAAGTGAGAGTTGCGACACTTCCATAGAGTTCCGTTGTAAGAATGGAATGCGGAAGTCACGTGGGTCATGGAGGGGGCGATTTGTTCCATGTCTGTTTAACAGTCTGACTCTGCCTGCAGTAGCGCTCCGTCGCCGCCAGAGGGCGCAGCTCCACAAGGTTTCCATAGCCGTTGTTTGGAACGATTGACAGCCTATCGGCGACATCAAAGAGTGTCGGAACTCTCTATATATATATGGCTCTGAGCAGTACGGTACAACTTCTTTCTTTGGTTGCCTAGCAACATGCTGGAAAGCACTTCCTACTTTTGCCTTTCAAAATAAGAGTCATAACAAAAGAATGTGCATAATACAAAATAAGACATGTAAACTAAAACTATGGCAGTAAAACTCCCACCAAATCACTAACCTATTGTGATTTCACTTCAAACATATAACATTACAATAAAATATACAGTATTTACATTTTAGCATTTACTCTGCTTCTAGTAACAACACAGTTTTATGAACTGGTCTATCAAGATACACTGGCTTGACAGTCCTTTTTCCATCCTTATCCAAGGTTGAGTCACTCATCAACAGCTTCACCTTCCTGATTCTTCCATCTTTGCATTCCTTTAGTTTCTTTGATATATTTGTCTCTTTGACATATTTTGAAGATCTGGAAGCCAGGATTTCCACTCTCTGTAGAGCTGATCCGAAAGAGGCTTGTCCCATCCGACATTCTCCTGATATAACTGTTGCAGGATTTGTTTTCCTTTTAGGATGAAGGGTGCCACAAATCCCAGTGGATCATACACTGACGCCACTGTCCACAGGATTCCTCTTCTTGTCATTGGATGTTCTTTGACTGTTATTCTGAATTGAAACTCATCAGAAGAAATACACCACTGAACACCAAGTGCTCTTTCCATCAGTGGCTCTCCAAGCGCTAGATCCAAATCTTTAATACTGTCAGCACACTCCTCTCTGGGCAGCGACTTCAACACATTGTCACTGTTTGATACGAACTTGTGTAATCTTAGTTTTCCTGTGTTACACAGCTCTCTTGCTTCCTTGACTAGTTTTATTGCTTCTGTGTCTGATGTAACACTTACAAGTCCATCATCTACATAAAAGTTTCTTTGAATAAACTTCACTGTGGTTGGAGAGAACTTTCCCTCACCTTGTGCAGCTAGATGTTTTAAACCAAAATTGGCGCAACCAGGTGAAGAAGCTGCACCAAACAGGTGAACCTTCATGCGAAAGACTGAGGGGAGAACACTTAGATCCCCATGCTCCCACCATAGAAAGCGTAAATAATCCTGGTCTTGAGGTGTTACATGGAACTGGTGAAACATGCGCTCCACGTCACACATTACAGCCACTGAGCCCTTCCTGAACCTACAGAGTACTCCCACCAAAGCGTTTGTTAGGTCAGGCCCTGTAAGCAGGTGTTCATTTAGCGAAGTGTCTTGATATTGTGCAGAGCAGTCAAAGACTACACGGATCTTGCCGGGCTTTTGAGGGTGATATACCCCATGGTGGGGAATATACCAGGCAGGGGTATTACAGAGTTCCTTCTCCGGTACTTTCTCTGCGTCATCGCGTGCAACAATGTCCTCCATGAACTTTGCATAGTCTGAGTAGTACTTTTGATCCCTTATGAATCTGCGTTTGAGACTGCTTAAGCGTTGCATAGCACTTGACATGTTATTGGGAAGATTTGGTCTGTCACCTTTGAAAGGCAGGGGCATTTCATAATGTCCATCTTGCTTTTGTGTAATTCCTTCTTGTAGCTTTCTTATGAAGCAGACATCTTCTTGTGAAATGCTCGTCTCTTCCACTGCTCTCTCTATAAAATCTGATTCAAGTGCTTTGATTACATCTGGACCTGTTACTTCTTTTATTTGTGTCTTGCAGATATAATGAACTTTATTCTTTAGCTTTGTGGTTGGCTCAGTCTCTGGTATTACTTGCTTTACAGTGATGCGATGACTTACTCCAATTACATCGCTGCCTGCGTCACTTGAGTCACAGTAACTTATGATGCTCCAGCCCAAATCTGTTTTCTGGGCATAAGGCTGGCTTCCTTCACCACATATGACTTCTCTGGGCATTAAGGCTTGTGTGCAGTTGTAGCCTAGTAGGAGTCCTATCTCACAGTCCAATGGTGGAGCAATGTGTCCAGTGAGATGCTCCAAATGTGGCCATGACCTTGCCGTGTCTGGAGTAGGAATATGGCTACGATTGGCAGGTATAAAATCACGTGTGTAGGCAACTGGCACAGTGAGTTTCTTTTCGGAAAACAATCCTCTTATTTGCAAAGCTTCAAGTTTTGTACATGGTACAGTTGTTTTCTTGGATGACATTGTAGACAATTTGAGTTTAACTTGGGTTTTGGCTGTGTCCAGATTGTTCGCTACTTCATCCAGAATAAAGGACGAATCACTCTGTGTGTCCAGTAGAGCGTAGGTAAGTATTTCTTTGCTTGGCTCATTTTGTGTGGATACATAGACAGGTACTATTGCAGATGTCTGTGTGTTTCTACTTTCATGAGTCACTCTGTTAGACGTACTTTCGTTAACTGTGTCTTGTGACTGTGTTACCTGTTGCTGAGTTTCCTTCCGTTCAGCTACTTCTTGTTCTTTAGGTTGTTCTTTCTTTGTCTCGTGTTTTTGTCTTTCTTCATGCAGACATGTGGGATGTTGTCTTGAGCACGTGTTGCATGTCATCCGATTGGTACAGTTCTTGGAGAAGTGACCACTATTTAGACAGCCAAAACATAGTTTTTCACCTTGAATGAACTTGACTCTCTCAGTAACTGGTTTCTCAGTGAACTTACGACATTTGTGTAAGCTGTGTCCTGCTCTTTTACAATACACACAAGAGATCATGCTTCTTTCTGTAGAGTTAGTTGTAAATATTTTTGCTGTATCTTGCTTCTTATGAATGAGTGTAAGTTGAGGTTTTGTCTTTGGTTTGTCAAAGTCACTTTGTCTTATAGCTTGAAATGATGTAATGGGATTACATGCAATACTTGCCTCCATTGAAAGGAATGTTACAAAGTAACTGAAACGTGGGAACTGTTTGTGCTCCAGCTGGTACACTGTAGCCTTCCGGTTCCATCTGTTGCTTAACCAGTCTGGCAGTTTAGCAGCAAGTCTTTGATTCTCTATTCCATCATTGAGGATGTTCAGATTATCATTGGTAGCCATTGCAGATTGGCAGCTTTGTAAGAAATCCACAAACTTTCTTAATTCTGCACTGTCTTTACCTTGGAGCTTTGGCCATGTATGCAGCTTGTCCCTGAAGGCCTTAGCAATGACAAAAGGCTCTCCATAACGTTCATTGAGCATATTCCATGCTGCCATATAAGAGTCTTCAGAGCCAATCAGAAAATAGCCATCTAAGGCTTCTTTAACACATCCACCTACATACTTCTGTAGGAAAAATATCTTTTCTGCTGTGGGAATGTTCTTTCTCTCTATTAGAGTCTCAAAAGATGCTCTCCAATATTTAAACTTAAGTGGATCCCCACAAAATACTGAGGGCTCTGGAATCGGTAGCCTATTAGCTGACATGGCTTCTGCTAAAACCTTTACAAGCTCACCTGTGCTCTCGTGAATGACATTTAGCTGTTGTGGTGGTTGTGTGGGTTGATTAGCAGTGTCTTTGAACTCAGTTACCTGTATGTTTGCAGGATTCAGACTGATACTTTCTTGCTTCACTGAAAAGTAGTCTACTTCATAAACTTGTAATTTTGCCTTTGCTGCATTGAGTTTTTTCAGAATTTCCAGTCTTTCAATTTCCTTTTTTAAGTCCTCGACTGACTTTCCCCTTGCAGCACTTTCCGCTTGTTGTCTATTTATCACAGCCGCCTTCTCCTTTTCTCTTTTAACTTGCGTTCAGTTTCCTCTCTTTCTTCTAGATGGCGTTGTGACATTGCAGCAGCTTCTTGTTCTGCAATTATGCGTTTGTTTTCTTCTTCTATGGTTTGCATTTTTCCTCTAAATTTCTCTTGTTCAGCCATTATCTTAAGCACGGCCTTTGTGGCTTCATACTCTGCCATAGCTTCTTGTCTTTTGGTGGAGGAGCCATTAGAAATAACTGTACTGGCCTTAAACGGACTATGAACTGAGACAGTATCTGAGCTAGAAGATGTAAATACAGAACTAGCATCAGGCCAAACAATCTCCTCCTTATTTATTCCCTCAACATAACATTGGATGTTTTGGAAAACTACCTTAGTCACTGATATGCCTTTGTCTAACTTGGAACGCACATCATGGGGTGGTCCATCCATTGCTCTGTATTGATCATAAATATCGTTAAGAGCGGCTAGTTCTCTTTGCACAATGTCCATATGACCTTCAAGAATGTCAACTGGATCTCCTTTCATAACAGATTTTTTAGCAACCTTGATTAATGCCTTCCATCTGTCATAAGTACTTTCAAAATGACGTTGCAACCCCTGTAGTTTTTCTTTATGAAATTGTCTTCCTTTTCCTGTGTCATTTGTTTCTGACATTTTGTTTTACTTGAACTGTTATGGACTTTTACTCGATGAAATCTCTTTTTAACTTAACTTAAATTATGAGCTTCCCTTCTTGTTATCTTGTTGTGGTGCTGTTGTCAAGCTTCACACAGTTTCTTGTTGTTACTCCTTCCTTGTGTCACTTTCCAAACATGAACTTAAATGTCTGGCTTCTGGACGTCTTTATGAAGAAGCAGCAGTTGAACATGTGTCCGTTAACATTGGCAGCCGTTGGTCTTTGGTGCAATGACGCAATGTCGCCACCAGAGGTCAGGGCGTTCATGCAGCTCCGTTCCTTTTCTTTGTCATCGAGTTCGACTTTGTCATCGAGTTTGACTGTCACTTCCACCTCTTCTTTACAGCATTAATGAATTCGTTGAACTGCTAGTGTGTAGTCAGTTTTAATGGAAATCTTCTTATTACACTTCACTTTCGTTGTCACTGACACCAACACTACCAGCGAACTCGCTGGCTGACCCTTCCTTTTGAGGTAGAAATGAGAGTAATAAAGAACTTCTTAAACTTAAATTACTTTTGTACAGATACTTGCTAATATCATGCCTCATAGCACGTAAATCTTCTTTCTTTGGTTACCTAGCAACATGCTGGAAAGCACTTCCTACTTTTGCCTTTCAAAATAAGAGTCATAACAAAAGAATGTGCATAATACAAAATAAAACATGTAAACTAAAACTATGGCAGTAAAAATATGTATGTATTTGTAATGAACTGCACTAATAAGGTGTTATTTTTTCACAGAGTTGTGTAGATACAGGTGGTCCCCGACTTACGAGCGAGTTCCGTACTTATGAGTTGCTCGTAAACCGAAAATTCGTACCTCGGAACGGCCCGCAGTGGCTATCTCGTAAAACCGGAACTTTGCTCGCAAATAGAAAAAAGACGCTAGCGCTGCGGCGCACACCCGTTTATCAACATGAGACTGAACAAGCGTACATACTGATCCTTAAACATGCACAACACTTTATTTACAAGCAGTTAGCTAGCACATTACACCACACATTCATCTATAAACACATACCTGTACAGTTTTTTCTGTACAACAGTGCTTTTCTCCGCCTTTTGTTTTCACACGACAGACACGTCGTCTCTCGCCCCCCCCTCCGCGCGCTCTATGTGCAGTCAAAGTGCAGTGCAACTGTCTAGTCCAGACAGAAAGGACTGTTAGTATCCTAACTTCATACAGAAAAAGTTTTAATAACTTACCGAAAGCCGTCTGCTTGCGCCGCCTTCAGCTGCATCTGTTAGCATTAGCCCCCCCGAATCCGCAGCTCCGGGCAGTCCGGTTTATCTGCATCTCCAAAAATGCTGTCGGCTTTGTTATTCCAAGTTAGCTCGTTGTCCCCCGATGTCTTCGGCTTCCAGTCCGACATCGAGGCGAGCTCCAGGGACCTCTGATCGCACAAAGCCGGCTGTCTGCTGCAGGTCTGGTGCTGGGTCCGGTTTAGCATGTTAGCCTTAGCTCATACCATGAGCTGCTGGTCTCGCGCGGTGCTGTGGGAGCGCTCGGCGGAGCGATCGCGGCTGCTGCTCCAGTCCTGAGACATTCACAGAGTTCAGGGAGTGTTTCCAGTTAATTTATCCGTATGAGGCATGCTCTTATGGGAGAAACAGTCCTCCAAAAGCCGACTGCCGAGTGCCGAGACTGGAACTAATGAATGTAAAATGGCGGAGGCGGTATTTCCGGTTCCTGGTTCCCGCAGGAAGTTGTTCAAAAAAGCACGAAATTATAAAAAAAAATGATAATAATGATACTTTACGTATTTATAAAGCCATTTAAAACATTCACAGCTGCAACAAAGTGCTGTACACATGAAATTAAGAACATTTAAACCCCCCCCAAAAAAAAATAAAAAATTTTTTTTTTTTTTTATTTCATATTTTTATTAATTATGATAATCTCGTAAAGTCGAACGCTCGTAGGTCAGGGCGCTCGTAAGTCGGGGACCACCTGTAGATATTTCTCTTTTATTGTCGTTTACCCATTGTTGGAGAACTTATGACAAAGAGCCGATTTTGTTCACTTTTTTTTTTTTTCACTCTTTTTACACTAACTACCGTTGTGTTGAAAAAACAAAGGCAGAAGTTTATTGGGGGGGAAATGGTTTAGTGCTCAATGGATGTCTGGAGAAATTGTGTGATGGAAATTTCTGAGTGACACGCGTTCAGAAATCGGAACAGACCTGCTACTACAGGTCCTGAATTATTATTATTTTTAATCTGTTATTTCAGAGATGAGAAGGTAAGTTCTCCTTCTTCTCCTCTAGCTAAATTTTCTACAATTCAAACTGCTATCACAGCACAGTTGCAAACTCCCATTGGTGTTTGGATGAACCAACTGAGGAGAACCTCAACATCTTCATTTCTGCCACTTCCAGTTCTTTCTCTTGTCTTTTTGTCAGTGCAACTTTCTCCAGACCAGACATCTGGTCTCACCACTGTTTGTAAACATTTCCTTTTACCATCCAGATATACACCGAGCACTACTGTTTGCTAACACTTAGCAGTTTAAAAACAGATACAAGTTGTGTGATTAACTTACTTACCGCCTTTGTTTGACATCGGACGACCGTAAACTTCTGTGATAAATCCACAACATCAAATAATATTCCTTGGTATGTGATCAAATATACAGTATAAAGCTTGGAAAACACTAGAAGACAAGAAGTTTGCTTGTAGCTACTTAGCTTCTTTGGATGTCAGCACTGAAATGCCAGAAGACGCTGATTGGCTGGAAATAAAATCTGCCTGTTATTTCAATTGTTGAATTTTTACTTCTTTGTAAACTTCTGTTGTCACTACACAAATCACGTGACACAGGTCTGTTATGACTGGGGTGGGGGTGGGGATATTTCATCCACTCTCCACGCATACAGATAGGTAGAGACCTGCGCTCGGACTGACAGTTTATTATAAAACAGGAGATAATAAGATATTTTGCTTGGGCATTTGTGCAGTTGCCCTAACTGCACAAGAGAGATTTTCTTGTGCGCTGAGAATGTGCGAGCAGTGCATGATTGAGGAGGCGTGCAGTTTAGAGGGAACATTGTGTGTAAATGTCTGGGATCAGCAGGCAGGCAGGGCCACAAAGTGTGTGTGTGTTTGGGGGGGGATTGCCCCCCACCCCTTTCCAGCACCACTGGCATGTCTTAAATACATAAAACCCTGGATTACTCTAATTTTTCTGCCTTTGAATACAGACAAGACTGAGGTTTTGGTTTTTAGACCTGAGCATCCAGGAATTTTTTTTTTCAGTCTTTCGCCCTCCTTGGATGGCATTATTCTGGCCTCCAGCTCTAATGTTAAAAATCTTGGTGTCATTTTTTATAGGGACATGTCTTTTTTAAACCCCCCACATTAAAAATGTTACTAGAACTGCCTTCTTCCACCTGCATAATATCATGGTAATTAGAACAATCTTATCTAAAAAGATGCGGAAAAACTGGTTCATGAATTTGTCACATCTAGACTGGTCTATTGCAATGGTTTATTACCTGGGTATCCAAATACTTCTTTAAAAAGTCTTCAGTTAATTCAAAATTCTGCTGCCAGACAGGGCCGTCCCAAGGCATAAGCAAGCTAAGTGGCTGCTTAGGGCCCCGAGGCCACTAGGGGGCCCCCTAAGTGATTTTTTGGGGTAATATTCCTATATGCTTCTATTTAATATTTTAATTTCAGCTTTTGCTAATTGTTGCATACATTTACATAGTTTAAATAACTAATTATTTTAACCATTTTATATGGTTTCAATTAATTTTTAATTTACATCATTTAGGTATTTCCTTGATATTTTATATTTATTTTATTTTGTCTCTTTATGCACAATTTATTTTTATGCAACTAAGTTATTTTATTTGTTGTTTGTTGTTGTAAACCAGATGACACTGTTGTTGTAAAATGCATTGCATGCTGGTGTTTTTCTTTTCTTTTCTTCTGTTACTTTTAGTACCACTAGATGATATCTACATATAGGGTGATGTAAACAGGGCTGTCGGAGTTGCAATGAGTTTGTTAGGTGGGTGAATGATCTGATCATCTGACTGCTAATTGCAGTAATCCACAATATTAGCAAAAATAGAGGGCCCAAGACTAAAACTAAAGTTTATTTAAAGTTCATTAGCAGGATTTACAGTACATATGTACATATAATGTATATAGATGTATGTTCTAAACTAGGGAACAGTGTTCTTATCTTGTCAGAAAAATGACTCATCTGTGTGTTTTTACACATTTAAACATTTACAACTGCCTGTGCTTACGTTTATGTTATATATTTAATAAATGTGAGCTTAACCAAGAGCAACGATAACACCCTGCCTCCTCTCAGGCAGCCGCACTGCCAACTGAGATCCTCCAGACTGCGCAGAGTATGAAGTCATAACAAAGCACTCTTAAAATGACAGTACAGATTTTAGTTTTTAACATAATACGTTATAGAAAATACTTACCAAAATGAGGGTTCTGATGTGTTAATCAGGATTTGGTGAAATTTCAAACATTACAATTATAAATAAAATCATATTTTCTAAAGTTGTTACACAGACAATAAATTGATATTTTTACAACCTCTAACTAGTCATATTGATGCAACCCCCCTGTGTTCTCTAGCGCCCCCACCATGGGGGTCGTGCCTCCCAGGTTGGGAAACACTGAAGCTAGATTTATACTCGACGCGTCGCGCAGTGCACCAGGGTGCGCGCGCGACAAAAGTGACGCAATATCACCGTCCCTGCCCCTGCGCGTAGACCGCGGGCATCGTTTTGGCGCGTGTCATGCACCTCCGAATTTTTCAAACTCCGCAAGGCTAGTGCGCGCGCTGTGAACGCTACTGAATTGATTGACAGGTCGGGTGGGGACCTCACCCGACAGCCTTCACGCTCTTCACGCCAGAGCCTGCAGCTGTCTGCGCCGCTGTGGTCATGGGGACGGCGTCGCGACGCATGGAGGAATGTTTTGTATGTGACACAAATGTATTAAATTCTCCTTCTTCATCCCTGATCTGGACTTTTCTTTTGTTTGTTTTTTGCCAAAAGTCAAGTGATTGCTTCCTCTTGCGCTGACTCCATGCATTAAAACCGCAAGACACAATAACTGTTCTATTATGATTTGCTCCTCTAATAAAGACAACAGTTCAGCATGCGAGCGGAAAGCCATTTTTGTTGTTGTTGTGTAACGTCAAACAGTTCTTCTTCTACGGTAGATTTCTTTTTCTACACCCTTTCTTGCAACATATGCACAGGTTTTAGAGGGTACTGCCACCTGCTGGTCCATAAAAGAACAGCACTTTGCCATGCGCCTCCGTGCGTCAACTATAAACACAGCGGCAACACTGTAAATGCAGAAGCCACACGGCTCAGTGCGCGCGCAGTCCGCGGCGCTCCAGCCAGCGGACCAAAGCGCGAGTATAATGAGGCCTTGACAGACAACCTAAAGACATATGTTTGCATAGGTTCAGCCACATATACTGTACTTTTAAAACGCCTATGTGATCTTTATGTAAGCAGCCATCTTGTGTTGTGGAATAGTGGATTTTTGAGGAAGACCCCAGCGAGTTTGTGTTGATAACATTCTATCTGACTCTAGGGTCTTGAACACTGGTGTTCCACAGAGTTGCGTGCTATCGCCTCTTTTTTTCTCTATATACACAAATGAGTTGCAACATAACAGTAAAGATTTCCCATTAATTAAGTATGCTGATGACATTACCCTAGTTTCTGGTGTGAAAGACACCAATAGCCCTTCCTATTCCCAGCTCATAGATCAGCTCTATGCCTGGTTTGATGACAGTTTTCTGGCCCTCAATGTCAGTAAAACCAAGGAACTTTGTTAGGAAAGTAGATGGGGGCAGCCAGCACCAGACCTACATTTAGACCTTCTCTAATAAAAGGGCAAGAAGTAGAGCAGGTGAATGAAATAAAATACGTTGGAACAATAACTGACAACAATTTGACCTTTGAGCCCAACACTGACTATATTTACAAAAAAAGCCAGACTGCATCTCCACCTTCTGTATAAGCTAAGGAGCTTTAATGCAAGCAAAATTACTTTGCAGTTGGTTTACAGGTCACTGGTTAAAAATTTCATTTAATATTGTCTCATGGTATGGGAACCTCCTAGCCAGAGACAGGAACAAGTTGTCCCGGGTGGTTAAACAAGGTAGTAAAGTCATTGGTCATCAACAAATGAAACTTACAGATCTGTACAGTCAGAATATGAAAAAAAAAAAAGGCAATCCTGATTTACAATGACACAGCTCATCCACTGCAACCATTATTCAGATTGGTACCATCTGGTAGGAGACTGCTGGTTTCTTTAGCAAAGAAAAATGGGTACAAAAAGTCATTTGTTCCCTCTGTGGTTAATGTACTTAACACGATCATATTTAAACGCGGCCTCACATAACAAACCAATGTCTGCTGGGATGTTTCTATATTTTTAATGTATCATGTATGAATGGTTTTAACTGGATGTTTTTAATTGGGTTAGCAAAGCATTTTAAAGTATTTTTTTAATTACATTTTTAACTTGTGTTCTTTTTATGACCTAGATGTCAATGACAAATCTCCATTTCATTCAATGTTATGGATAACAAAGTTGAATTGACATCTGGACAGTTACTTTTTTGTGGAAAGATATTTT
>JBBPBX010074310.1:6206-17608 GCA_038048925.1 Garcialebias charrua
ATATATATATACATACATATATATATATATATACATATATATATACATATATATATATATATATATACAATACATACATATATACATATATATATTCCTCCTTTTAACAAAGTATCAAAAAACTAGCAAAACATTATAAGGTATATGTATAAAATCAAAGACAGGAACAAATCTGCATTGGTTTTTGCCAGGATTCCAACAGATTCTGAAAACCATTTAGAGAAGTCAAGGTCGAGAGCTTCAGATCTTTTTGTAAGATATTCCATGAAGCAGGAGCAGAGTAGGAGAAGGCCCTTTTTCCAAGTTCAGTCCTCACTGACGGAACACTGCAGGTAATCATGTCCTGAGAGCGCACGCTGTAGCTGCACTCACGCAAAGACATGTAGGAGGAGATGTATGAGGGCAGCAGACCAAGAAGTGATTTAAAGATGAAAATGTACCAGTGGAAGAGTCTGCGTGAGGTTAATGATGTCCAGTTAACCAGTGAATACAGGGTGCAGTGGTGGGTACGATAATCACAACCAGTTATGAATCTTAGTGCACCATGATAGACAACATCCAACATCTGCAGGGTGCACCATGATAGACAACATCCAACATCTGCAGGGTGCTTGTAGGAGCATTCATGTAGAGAATGTCACCGTAATCAATGGAGGGAAGGAAAGTCACAGATACAAGGCGTTTCCTAACATTCAGTGATAGACATGATCTGTTTCTGAAAAAGAAACCCAGTTTAACTTTCAGTTTCTTCACTAGGTTTTCCACGTGGAGTTTAAAAGAGAGATGTGAATCGATCAGGATACCCAGATATTTATAGGAATCAACAAACTCAATAGGGACACCATTTGAAGATAAAATCAGAGGAGGATCTGCTGGAACCGCCTTCCTATTTGAAAAAAACATCCCTTTTGTTTTATCAGCATTTAGGACAAGTTTGAGACGGAACAAATCTGACTGGATGATGTCAAAAGCGGATTGCAGTAACTGGAAAGCCTTAGCTACTGTTTTAGCTCGGCAATAAACAACTGTATCATCAGCATAGAAATGTAAGGATGCATCAGGGATGCAGTGACCTACATTAGCTATGTAGATTGTAAAGAGAGTGGGTCCTAAAACTGAGCCTTGTGGTACACCATTTTTAACTGTTAAATAGCTGGAAAAAGTACCGTTATGTTGAACACATTGCCTCCGATTGGAAAGATAGTTAGAAAACCAACCGATGGTGTGATCAGAGAAACCGATTTCTGAGAGCTTATGACACAGGATGTTATGATCCACAGTGTCAAAAGCTTTAGACAGGTCTAAGAAAAGTGCAGCACAATAGTCCTTAGCATCCAATGCTTCAACAACATCATTCAGAACCTTCAGAGAAGCAGTTGTTGTGCTGTGTTTTTTCCTGAAACCAGATTGATGGAGAGGTAAGATGTTAAATGAGTCCAGATAGTTTTTGATCTGAGAGTTTATCAGTTTTTCAGATGACGTCTAGATGGAGCATATGTTGTTCTAGAACCTGAACATAGATCTCTGCATTAATGGTGCCTTTCCAGACATGCAAGCTGCCCATGTCACAAGCGCTCATGCAACCCCATACCATCAGTGATGCAGGCTTCTGAACGGAGCGTTGATAACAACTTGGGCTATCCTTGTCCTCTCTGGTCCGGATGACATGGCGTCCCAGTGTTCCATAAAGAACTTCAAATCGTGACTCATCTGACACAGAACAGTCTTCCATTTTGCCACACTCCATTTTAAATGACCCCTGGCCCAGTGCAAACGTCTGAGCTTGTGGAGCTTGCTTAGAAATGGCTTCCTCTTTGCACTGTAGAGTTTCAGATGCAACGGTGGATTGTGTTCACTGACAATGCTTTCTGGAAGTATTCCTGAGCCCATTCTGTTATTTCCTTGACAGTGGCATTCCTGTTTGAGGTGCAGTGACGTTTAAGGGCCCGGAGATCACGAGCATCCAGTAGAGTTTTACGGCCTTGACCCTTACGCACAGCGATTGTTCCAGATTCTCTGAATCTTTTGATGATGTTATTATATCTGTATCACTGATGACTTTACTCACAGACTAGTTCTTCACCATCATCGTGAACCGGCCTGATGTGATACAAATGTCCAACTGTGAACCATTCTACCCAACTACAAGTGAGCATAGCCCTTTACAGACTGATCATCAGGGATCAGTCAAACGGTTTGGTGATGAAACAATGACGTTGCTGCAGAGCAGAACAACTCAGGCTGTCAATACCTGCTTTTTGACGACATATTCATCTTCTCCCTTGGCTTTAAGACGCTCAACCTTCTCCTCCTGCTGCTTGGCCTCAGTTTTGTAGGCAACCTCCTCCCTGGCCAGTCTGAGGAGAGACAGGAAAAGAGAAGAAGTGGTTCAAGTCACGATGGGTGGGCTGTGATGGTCACTGTGTACAGGTGGGTCCATCAATCTTCATCCACTCTGTAATAATAATAATAATAATAATAATAATTAATTAATTCAATTTATAACGCACTTTTCATTACTGAAAATCTCAAAGTGCTACACATATATTGAATGCTACACACATTCATAAACCGGTGGCGGCAGACTACCATGCAAGGTGCTTTCCAGTCCTACCGGGAGCAACTCAGGGTTAAGTGTCTTGCCCAAGGACACAACGACACATGGTGCGGGTCCCGGGAGTCGAACCGCCAACTTTCCGATCGGGAGACTGCCATTACCACTACACCACGGCCGTAGTGGTAGGACTCCACTAACTGACAGTGAGATCATCTCCCACTGGACGAGAAGATACACGCCTCAAGAACCATCAACAAACAACAAGCCGCCCTCACAGCTTCCTGCAACCAAGTTATGACTGAAATTAAGCTGTTTTAATCTGGAAAATCTAAACACAAAATCTTTAGTTTAGGGCATTTAATTTTTCCTCTTATTATTAGAATAAAATATTATTCTGTAGTTTACACAGCACGGGTTGATGAGCCAGAAAGTAAATAAAGAGACTGGACCTGAAGGACTCTGTACGGCGGAGTGAACCAGGGAAACTGGAAATACCTTCGTCCTGCATGTTAACTTGATAACTTAGTGAGGTACGGATCCATTTTGGTGTGTCTGCATCTACCGCTACGAAAGGTCCCCAACAAAAACTGGGTTGCCATGTCTACATCCAAGATGGCCACCACCACATTTCATTCAACCTTTATTTTTACAGGTAAATCCCATTGAGCCTCAAGGACTCATTTACAAAAGAGACCTGGTTTCAACAAAGAAAGATGACAACAGTGACAACAATAGACAGTTATAAAAGAGGCATACACATTTATATATATTTTTTAACAAAAAAAGATGTCAAAGTAGCAAAACATCTAGATTATAAGGCAAATGTAGAAAACTAAAAACAGGAACATGTCTGCATTGGTTCTTGCCAGGACTCCAACAGATTCTTAAAGCCATTTAGAGAAGTCGAGGTTGAGATCTTCAGATCTACATATGTATACTGCTGCACAGCTGCAGAAAGAAAAGCTCTGCAGAGAGTGGTGAAGGCTGCACAGAAGATGTTGGAGTCAGTCTCCCCACCATCACAGACATTTACACCTCCAGATGCAGGAAGAGAGCCACCTGCATCATGAAGGACCACACTCACCCAGCACACACACTTTTTGCCCCACTCCCCTCAGGAAGGAGGTTGAGGAGCATTAAGTGTAGAACCACTAGACTGAGGAACAGCTTCTACCCTGAGGCTGTTAGACTCATGAATAATAACCAGAATAATCACTGTGAAATATCACATCATGTTGCTGCTGATCTGTTTCATGTTGCTGCTGATCTGTTTCATGTTGCTGCTGATCTGTTTCATGTTGCTGCTGATCTGTTTCATGTTGCTGCTGATCTGTTTCATGTTGCTGCTGATCTGTTTCATGTTGCTGCTGATCTGTTTCATGTTGCTGCTGATCTGTTTCATGTTGCTGCTGATCTGTTTCATGTTGCTGCTGATCTGTTTCATGTTGCTGCTGATCTGTTTCATGTTGCTGCTGATCTGTTTCATGTTGCTGCTGATCTGTTTCATGTTGCTGCTGATCTGTTTCATGTTGCTGCTGATCTGTTTCATGTTGCTGCTGATCTGTTTCATGTTGCTGCTGATCTGTTTCATGTTGCTGCTGATCTGTTTCTTCATGTTGCTGCTGATCTGTTTCATGTTGCTGCTGATCTGTTTCATGTTGCTGCTGATCTGTTTCATGTTGCTGCTGATCTGTTTCATGTTGCTGCTGATCTGTTTCATGTTGCTGCTGATCTGTTTCATGTTGCTGCTGATCTGTTTCATGTTGCTGCTGATCTGTTTCATGTTGCTGCTGATCTGTTTCATGTTGCTGCTGATCTGTTTCATGTTGCTGCTGATCTGTTTCATGTTGCTGCTGATCTGTTTCATGTTGCTGCTGATCTGTTTCATGTTGCTGCTGATCTGTTTCATGTTGCTGCTGATCTGTTTCATGTTGCTGCTGATCTGTTTCATGTTGCTGCTGATCTGTTTCATGTTGCTGCTGATCTGTTTCATGTTGCTGCTGATCTGTTTCATGTTGCTGCTGATCTGTTTCATGTTGCTGCTGATCTGTTTCATGTTGCTGCTGATCTGTTTCATGTTGCTGCTGATCTGTTTCATGTTGCTGCTGATCTGTTTCATGTTGCTGCTGATCTGTTTCATGTTGCTGCTGATCTGTTTCATGTTGCTGCTGATCTGTTTCATGTTGCTGCTGATCTGTTTCATGTTGCTGCTGATCTGTTTCATGTTGCTGCTGATCTGTTTCATGTTGCTGCTGATCTGTTTCATGTTGCTGCTGATCTGTTTCATGTTGCTGCTGATCTGTTTCATGTTGCTGCTGATCTGTTTCATGTTGCTGCTGATCTGTTTCATGTTGCTGCTGATCTGTTTCATGTTGCTGCTGATCTGTTTCATGTTGCTGCTGATCTGTTTCATGTTGCTGCTGATCTGTTTCATGTTGCTGCTGATCTGTTTCATGTTGCTGCTGATCTGTTTCATGTTGCTGCTGATCTGTTTCATGTTGCTGCTGATCTGTTTCATGTTGCTGCTGATCTGTTTCATGTTGCTGCTGATCTGTTTCATGTTGCTGCTGATCTGTTTCATGTTGCTGCTGATCTGTTTCATGTTGCTGCTGATCTGTTTCATGTTGCTGCTGATCTGTTTCATGTTGCTGCTGATCTGTTTCATGTTGCTGCTGATCTGTTTCATGTTGCTGCTGATCTGTTTCATGTTGCTGCTGATCTGTTTCATGTTGCTGCTGATCTGTTTCATGTTGCTGCTGATCTGTTTCATGTTGCTGCTGATCTGTTTCATGTTGCTGCTGATCTGTTTCATGTTGCTGCTGATCTGTTTCATGTTGCTGCTGATCTGTTTCATGTTGCTGCTGATCTGTTTCATGTTGCTGCTGATCTGTTTCATGTTGCTGCTGATCTGTTTCATGTTGCTGCTGATCTGTTTCATGTTGCTGCTGATCTGTTTCATGTTGCTGCTGATCTGTTTCATGTTGCTGCTGATCTGTTTCATGTTGCTGCTGATCTGTTTCATGTTGCTGCTGATCTGTTTCATGTTGCTGCTGATCTGTTTCATGTTGCTGCTGATCTGTTTCATGTTGCTGCTGATCTGTTTCATGTTGCTGCTGATCTGTTTCATGTTGCTGCTGATCTGTTTCATGTTGCTGCTGATCTGTTTCATGTTGCTGCTGATCTGTTTCATGTTGCTGCTGATCTGTTTCATGTTGCTGCTGATCTGTTTCATGTTGCTGCTGATCTGTTTCATGTTGCTGCTGATCTGTTTCATGTTGCTGCTGATCTGTTTCATGTTGCTGCTGATCTGTTTCATGTTGCTGCTGATCTGTTTCATGTTGCTGCTGATCTGTTTCATGTTGCTGCTGATCTGTTTCATGTTGCTGCTGATCTGTTTCATGTTGCTGCTGATCTGTTTCATGTTGCTGCTGATCTGTTTCATGTTGCTGCTGATCTGTTTCATGTTGCTGCTGATCTGTTTCATGTTGCTGCTGATCTGTTTCATGTTGCTGCTGATCTGTTTCATGTTGCTGCTGATCTGTTTCATGTTGCTGCTGATCTGTTTCATGTTGCTGCTGATCTGTTTCATGTTGCTGCTGATCTGCTGTTTGGAGTAATGTTTTTCAATGATATTAATGCTTAGTGTATTTTTAGTTGATGTTTTTCTTAGTTCATATCTTAGATGTTATTACTGTTTTCCTTTTACTTTTATTGTTGGATGTAACTCCCTCCCTCTCTGGCCCCATTCTGTCCTACTTCGAACTCTGGTCTGGCTGTGGTCATCCGCCCGAACCCTGGTCCCGCTCTGGGAGGTCCCCGGGACGTCCACCTGGCCTTTGGCCTCGCTCTGGACGGCTCCCGGGCTGTCCCTTGTTTATCACGTAGCCCAGGGCCGTTTCTGTGTATTTGTGTTTTGGTTTTTCCTTGTTCCAGGTTTGGTCCTGTCGTTTTTTTGTTTAGGTTTCTTGCCCTCTGTCCTTATGTCTGCCCCCTCCCCCCGCCCTGTTCTGGCTTAGGTTCCTGTTTTCTGGATGGTCCGTTTCTGGATGGTCCGTCAGGATGCCGGGCGGACGTGGTGTAGTGGTAATGGCAGTCGTCCCCCGATCGGAAGGTTGGAGGTTCGAATCCCGGTTCCTCACACCATGTGTCGTTGTGTCCCTGGGCAAGACACTTAACCCTGAGTTGCTCCCGGTAGGACTGGAAGGCGCCTTGCATGGCAGTCGCCGCTACCGGTGTATGAATGTGTGTATGAATGGGTGGATGGTTGGTATTGTAAAGCGCTTTGGGGTCCCTCATAGTGGGCTGAAAAGCGCTATATAAATAAGCTCCATTTACCATTTACCATAACTGGGACCCTGTGTACATAATCTCATTTCATCACATATACTATACATACATTTATTAAGATGTATTAAGATTAATACATATATTAAGATGGCCGCGCTCAGACCAGCCGCAGCTTCACGAGCTCCCGGTTCATCCCTAGTTTCTAGTAATTTTAATAGTGTTTTTGTACCTGACTCTGCGCGTTTTTTTCGGGTGAATTACAGCCGAACTGAACTGTTAAGAATCGGAGCGGATTTACCACAGGGCACAGCTGAAATCAGCAACGAACTCAAATCAGAGCTCGGAAGATTGGAGCTGTTAAGATCATCTTTCTGGAAGCAGATGCGCTCCAGGGGAAAGAAAAGGAAGCGGTGCTCCCGAGGAAAGAAGAGGGGCTGCCGAGCAGGAATTATGACGAGACTGCGGGCAGACGCTAAAACCGGGAGACCCCCGATGCCGGCTCTTTTTCTGTCTAACGTCCGCTCGCTGGACAACAAAATGGATCTACTTCGTTTGAGAGTGACCACGTCGGAGGAGATGAGAAGGTGCTCTGTGCTCTGCCTCACGGAAACGTGGATCTCTGAGGATACACCGGACTCTGTTTATGAGCTGGATAATAGACTCTTTTTCAGAACGGACCGGTGCACCGAGACTACGGGGAAAACACGAGGCGGTGGTGTTTGTATTTACGTGAACAAAGATTGGTGCACGAACTGTTCTGTGATCAAAAGGCTTTGTTCAGCTGCCGTGGAGTTGATCACAGTAAGGTGCCGTCCGCATTATCTTCCCCGCGACCATTCTGTGATTCTAATCTCAGCTATTTACATAGCACCTGATGCTAATGCTAATGACGCCCAGGGAGAAATTCATGACTTACTCACCTCGCTGCAGTGTAAATATCCTGAGGGGCTATTCATTGTTTGTGGTGACGTGAATCACGTGGACCTTCAAGTCTCCCTCCCAGCCTTCAGTCAGCACGTTTTCACAGCAACAAGAGGAAATAAAACGCTTGACCAAGTCTACACTAATGTAAAGGGGGCGTACACGGCGAAGACACGCCCACCGCTCGGAGCTTCCGATCACGGCTCTTTGATCCTGGCCCCAAGACAGCTCCCCCCACTCAGGCGCTCCAAGCCGGAACAAAGAGAGATAAGAGTCTGGCTTCAAGATAGTACCCCCATGCTGAAAGACTGTTTTGAGAATACAAACTGGTCTGTTTTCAGAGAAGCAGCTACTGATGGGAGCTCAGTTGACCTGGAACTCTATGCTTCCTCAGTCCTGGGTTACATCAGTACATGCTCTGAAAATGTATCCATAAAAAAATATGTTAAATCTTACCCGAACCGAAAACCCTGGTTAAATAAAGATGTCCGCGCCTTGCTGGCAGCCAGGGACACTGCATTCAAGTCCGGAGATAAAGAGGAGCTGAGAAAGAGCAGGAAAGAACTGGTGGATGGCATTAAGAAGGCCAAGGCCATGTATGCACAGAGGATCGAGGGACAGTTCACCTCACAAGACCCACGGAGCATGTGGAAGGGTATTAAATGCATAACAGATTACAAAGGCAAGAACAAACAATGTCCCAAGGACCCATCTCTGCCTGATGCCCTCAATAAGTTTTATGCACGTTTTGATGATCCAAACAGACCAGCTAGCACCAGACTCACCTCATCACCAGATGAAGAGCATCTCAGAGTGACCGCAGCAGAAGTGAGAGGCAGTCTCAGGAAGATTAATCCTCATAAAGCAACCGGACCAGACAACATCCCAGGGAAAGTTCTGAAGGAATGTGCGGACCAGCTCTGTGAGGTGCTGGCTGACATCTTCACCACCTCACTTGCACTGGAGTCAGTTCCCACCTGCCTGAAGACCGCGACCATCATCCCAGTCCCAAAGAGCTCCACAGTGACTGGTCTGAATGACTATAGACCAGTGGCCCTCACCCCGATAGTCGCTAAATGTTTTGAGAAACTGGTCATGTCCCACATCAAGACAACCGTCAACATCAACGAGGACCCTCATCAATATGCATACCGCGAGAACCGATCAACAGAGGACGCCATCTCTTCCGTGGTCCACACTGCTCTCACCCACCTGGATCAGAAGGACTCATACGTGCGTCTGCTCTTTGTGGACTTCACATCTGCCTTCAACACCATGATCCCCCAAACTCTGATAGACAAACTATCCACACTTGGACTAAGCCCCTCCATTTGTAACTGGGTACTAGACTTCTTAACAGACAGACCACAGTCCGTGAAGATCCACAACTTCTCCTCCTCCACCATAACCCTCAGCACTGGCTCTCCTCAAGGATGTGTGCTGAGCCCCCTTCTGTTCACTCTGCTCACATATGATTGTACAGCCACACATCCAGGCTGTCATATTGTTAAGTTTGCAGATGATACAGCGGTGGTGGGATGCATCACAAACAATGATGAGTCCAGCTACAGACAGGAGGTGGAACACCTGGAGAGCTGGTGCAAAGAGAATAATCTTCACATGAATGTGAAGAAGACAAAGGAGATGATTGTGGACTTCAGAAGGAATAAACACACCCACGCCCCACTGAAAATAGGTGGATCTGCAGTGGAAGTGGTCTCCAGCTACAAATACTTGGGTGTACACTTGAATGATAACCTCAGCTGGAGCAACAACACCACCAGCCTGATCAAGAAAGGTCATCAAAGACTCTACTTCCTCAGACGACTGAGACGTGCTGGTCTGAGCAGCCCAGTTCTCACCTCGTTCTACAGGTGTGCAGTGGAAAGCGTCCTGTGCTCCAGCATCAACGTGTGGCATGGAGGCTGCACAGTTGCAGAGAGGAAAGCTCTACAGAGAGTGGTGAAGGCTGCACAGAGGTCTGTCGGAGTCAGTCTCCCCACCATCACAGACATTTACACCTCCAGATGCAGGAAAAGAGCCACCTGCATCATGAAAGACCTCACTCACCCAGCACACTCACTCTTTGCCCCACTCCCCTCAGGACGGAGGTTGAGGAGCATCAAATGTAGAACCACTAGACTGAGGAACAGCTTCTACCCTGAGGCTGTTAGACTCATGAATGAATAAATAAAAATAAAATAAAAATAAACACTGCAAAATATCACATCATGCTGATGCTGATCTGTTTTCTTGTTGCTGTGTTCATCTGTGACCATCTGCTCATACAGACTCATGTTCGTGCTGCTGTTTATAATGATGTTTTTCCACTATATTAGGGCTTAGTGTATTACTAGTTGATGTTTTTCTTAGTTAATTCTAGATGTTATTACTGTTTTTCTCTTGCATTTGTTGTTGGATGTAACTGGGACCCGTGTACATAATCTCGTTTTCATCACATGTACCACATGCGATGCAAATGACAATAAAGACTCTCTGACTCTGACTCTGACTCTGATACAACATGTGGTGCAAATGACAATAAAGATTCTCTGACTCTGACAACACAATAAAACATCAAGTGGTTAAAAAGTAATTAATACTAGGAGTAGTTTTTGAAAAGAGTACTTCGTACTTTTACTTTAGTATTTTTTTAATATAATTATAATATATATAATTATATGCATATATAAAATTATTTTTGATATAAGTCTGAAGTCATGTTGTTTCCTCCCAACGACAGAATCATCAGCCATGGCATCGACCTTTCCACTCTAGCCTTGTTAGAGAAACAGTCACTAATCTGGGAGTGATAATGGATCCTTCCATGAAACTTAACAGTTATGTAAACAATCCTGTTTTTTTTTCCAGCTGAGGCAGCTGTCTAAGCTGAAGCCCATATAATCCAAAAATAACCTGGAGACAGTAATATGTGCATTCATAACATCCAGGCTTGATTACTGCAATTTCCTCCCGTTTGGTATTGGTCAGACCTCCATTGCACGACTACAACTGGAACAGAATTACGGCAGCCCAATTTTTAACCAGTACAGGCAAAAGAGAGCGCATTACACCAGTCTTGGCCTCCCTGCACTGGCTACTGGGTCACCTTCGAATCCAGTTCAAAATACTCATGTATGTCTATAAATCACTGAACAGCTCTGACTCCTCCTATCTCACTGATCTGCTGCAGCCGTATGTCCCACCACATTCTCTGAGGTCAGTTGCTACTCACAGTTCCAGGAAACCGTCTTAAGCGTAGAGGTGACAGGGCCTTCTCTGTAGCAGGCCTAATACTTTGGAACAAGTTACCTCTGCTTGTCAGGAAGGCCCCCTCCCTCACAGTTTTTAAAAACCCACTACTATTCCCTGGCTTTTAATACTGTATGATCTATGTTGAACCTGTATAAATCACACTGTGTTAGTCATTATTCTATATATCTGCTATTATTTTGTTTCTATATTTTGATTTTACAATATGTCATATGTTGCTGTGTGCTTTGCCTGTTTGTTTCTATTTGGACAGCACTTTGGTTGGCCCTGTCACTGTTTAAAGTGCTTTGTAAATAAAATGGTATGTATTTTTACATCACCGGTACTTTTACTCGTAATTGAGTACAATTTAAGCAGTGTGACA
>JBBPBX010074311.1:0-17608 GCA_038048925.1 Garcialebias charrua
TGTTTTATATCTTTCACCCAATGTATCTTAAACTTGTCTATTTTAACAAATATAAAACACATTTATTGTTTCTATATTTTTTGTATCGTGTTGAAACGCAAAAAAAAGATTTTAAGGTTTCATTTCAGAGATTTAATTTCAATGTCAATTTACAAAACACAACATAACAGTTGGGATAACATGAAGCATAAAGCTAAAGCATAAATATACAGTAGTCTATTTGCCCCTGACAAACTGGTGTTGCATCAGAAGGATATACATTAACAGAGGCATTTCCAACAAGGATGGGCTAATTTTGCCTATGATCAACTTTTCAGAAAATTCAAGCGTAACTTATAAATACTTAAAGGTCCACTGACATAATCTTACAAATTTGCATGAAATGATAGAAGATATATATATATTTTATCATTCAACCATGTTTGTTTTTGCAAACAAAATGATAAAATAATGAAAATTCCTTCCAAACTGAGTTTAAAATTAAAAACAGCTTTTCTCTCTGAAAATTCCGACTACAAGCGAATGCAACATATAATAATAATAATAATAATGAATTCAATTTATAACGCACTTTTCATTAGTGAAAATCTCAAAGTGCTACACACATTGAATGCTACACACATTCATACACCGGTAGCGGCAGACTACCATGCAAGGTGCTTTCCAGTCCTACCGGGAGCAACTTGGGGTTAAGTGTCTTGCCCAAGGACACAACGACACATGGTGTGGGGAACCGGGATTCGAACCGCCAACCTTCCGATCGGGGGACGACTGCCATTACCACTACGCCACGGCCGTGACGTAGGAAGCAGGACCCGACCTTCAGTCTTCGTCTGCCATTAACGCATATTCATTCTCAGCCAGATCGCCTTTTTTTGTGTGTGTAAAACTTTAAAAATGCCGGTTCGGTGTGTCGCAATTGGGTGTTCTAATATCATCAGTGAACAAGTGAGCCTTTTCACTTTCCCAAAAGATGTAAGACCTTCGTCAAAAATGGAATAAATAAAGCTGCCCCCCCTCGGACTGAGCTCCCTGTTTCCTGAACAGGTAAGAGTCAAATACAGTGACACACACGTCTTACCTGAGGCTGAGAGGACGCTGGCGTTGTTTTGTTCGCCGCTTCTCCGTCTGGATTATTTTTTCCACAACTTTAGTCATTGTTGTGGATAAATTGTGGCTTCGGATGATGTTTTTTTTGCTACTCGGGGGACTCTGCTATTTTATATTCCTGCTACTGTGTGACGCCGTGTCTCCCTCCTCAGCTAGCATGATGCTAAGCTACTCTGCTGGAGAGCTGTTGAGCCTTAATAACAGCAATGTCCATCTGGATCCTCTGGACGTTGCCGTCATCAAAAGGCTGGGTCTTTTTCGACGTCCTCCGTATGTCCACAGAAGCTCCCGGAGAAAGCATATTTTTAATCGGACTGGGTCCTCCATACCGGCCATTTGGTCAGCTGGGCGTTCTGGCGCATGGCGCTCACGTCATCAGAGCACTGTGGCTCATGGGATTTGTAGTCCTGACGTGACTACAGCAGTTCCGGCGTCTTCTCGAGCGCAGGATGGAAAACGTGGAGTGGATTTTAACCTTCTCAAGCCTATTAAAAAACACATGGCTTCACCTTACCTTAAAATAGAACTTTTCAATGTGCAGTCCTTGACTAATAAAGCAAGCCTCATCCAGGAGCACATTCTGGATAAGGATTTGGATATTATGTGCCTTACAGAGACTTGGCATCAGCCGAACAGTTTTTCTGCTCTCAATGAGGCATGTCCTGCTGGATATAAATATCTCCAGAGAGCACGGAGTTTAGGCCGTGGCGGTGGTCTAGCCGTCATTTTTAAAGACCATCTGGACCTTTTACCTGTGACTCTGTCTGAGTTGTCCTCCTTTGAGTGTTTGGCTTTCTCCTCCAAAACACCAAACTCAATGAAAGTGCTCCTCATTTATAGGCCCCCTAAATCTCATCCTTCCTTTTTTGCTGAAATGTCAGAGACTCTGTCAATGTTCTGTTCCACAACCACTAACTTACTCATACTCGGGGATCTCAACATTCATGTTGATACACCTACTAATCATCTAGCTGCTGAATTCCTTCAACTTTTGGACTGTATGGACTTGGAACAACATGTCAAGCTTCCAACACATTCTCGTGGCCACACCCTGGACTTAGTCATTACAAACTCTCTAACTGTGCATCATCTCTCTGCATATGACATGGGTGTATCCGATCACAAAGTCATCTATATGGAGCTTCCTTTCCTGAACAGTACCATCAAACCAAAGCGACAGATTTCTTTTAGAAATCTGAAAAATATCAACCCTGAACTTCTAGCAGCTGATCTTAAGGTCCTCGTTCCTGTCTCCATTCCAGCTTCCCTCAATGCAGTGGACTTCTACAACATCAGCCTCTCCAGCATCTTAGACCAACATGCTCCTGTCAGAGAGAGGACAGTTGCTTTTTCACGCTCAGCTCCCTGGTTTACCCCAGAGCTGAGGAAAATGAAGACAGCTGGTCGAGTGCTTGAGAGACGCTTCTTGGCTTCTGGTCTGCTAGCTCACAAGCTAGCTTATATAGAGCATCGTAAGATGTATGCTAGGTCCCTCAAAAACTCTCGAACTTTATTTTACTCATCTATAATTTCTGATAACCCTGGTAACTCCAAAATACTTTTTTCAACCATCACTCACCTCCTTCAGCCACGAACAACCTCACTCACTGACTCCACTAATGATCTTTGTAATAAATTTATCTCCTTTTTCCAAAACAAGATCCAAAAAATCAGATCAGCCATCACCTCTTCACCCCCTGCCCTTTCTCCGGCTGCAAATGTACAGCTTGAGAACCCTCCTCCCTTCAGCTTGTTCCCTGAGGTCTGTGTGAAGGAAGTTGAAGCCACTGTCAGGGCCATGAAACCCTGCACATGTGCTCTTGACCCCTTCCCAACAGTCCTGGTCAAGGCTAACATTGCCTCTCTCAGTTCACTTATCACCACTATAGTTAATCAGTCTCTCCAATCTGGTCATATTTCCCCCGTCTTGAAGTCCATCCATCCATCCATTTTCTTCCGCTTATCCGGGGTCGGGTCGCGGGGGTAGCAGCCTAAGTAGGGAGGCCCAGACTTCCCTCTCCCCAGCCACTTGGAGCAGCTCCTCTGGGGGAATCCCAAGGCGTTCCCAGGCCAGCCGAGAAACATAGTCCCTCCAGCGTATCCTGGGTCTTCCTCTGGGTCTCCTCCCGGTGGGACATGCCCGGAACACCTCACCAGGGAGGCGTCCAGGAGGCATCCTAACCAGATGCCCGAGCCACCTCAACTGGCTCCTCTCGATGTGGAGAAGCAGCGGCTCTACTCCGAGTCCCTCCCGGATGACCGAGCTTCTCACCCTATCTCTAAGGGAGAGTCCAGCCACCCTGCGGAGAAAACTCATTTCAGCCGCTTGTATCCGAGATCTTGTTCTTTCGGTCATAACCCAAAGCTCATGACCATAGATGAGGGTGGGAACGTAGATCGATCGGTAAATTGAGAGCTTTGCCTTTTGACTCAGCTCTCTCTTCACCACGACAGACCGGTACAGCGCCCGCTTCACTGCGGACGCTGCACCTATCCGCCTATCGATCTCACGCTCCAGTTTTCCCTCATTCGTGAACAAGATCCCGAGATACTTAAACTCCTCCACTTGGGTAAGGACCTCCTCCCCGACCCGGAGAGGGCACGCTACCCTTTTCCGGCTCAAGACCATGGCCTCGGATTTGGAGGAACTGATCCTCATCCCGGCCGCATCACATTCAGCTGCAAACCGCTCCAGCGAAAGCTGTAGATCACGAGCTGATGAAGCCAATAGGACCACATCATCTGCAAAAAACAGAGTCATGTCTTGAAGTCATCTATAATTAAACCTCTTCTTAAAAAACCTACCCTCGATCCTCATGACCTGGCAAATTACAGACCCATTTCTAACCTTCCCTTCCTCGCTAAAGTTTTGGAGAAATTAGTCTTGGTTTATCTACAAGAACATCTATATGACAATAATATACTGGATAAATTTCAATCAGGTTTTCGAACAGCTCATAGCACTGAAACAGCGCTTGTACGGGTCACAAATGACCTGTTGGTCACTGCAGACCGTGGTTCCTCCTCTCTCCTTATTCTCCTTGATCTTTCGACAGCCTTTGATACAGTTGATCATTACATTCTGCTCCAACGCTTACAGCATTTTGCAGGACTTACTGGCACTGCCCTGGAGTGGTTCCGATCATACCTGACAGACAGAACAGAGTTTGTCTCCATTGGGCGTGCCAAGTCATTGAGCCATCCTGTTTCTTGTGGTGTGCCCCAGGGATCAGTTCTGGGACCCCTCCTTTTTAACCTATACATGGTACCACTTGGGTGTATTATCAGCAGCTATGGGGTCTCATTCCATTGCTATGCTGATGATACTCAGCTGTATCTTAAACTGGGTAGCAATGTGTCTGAGACCCCATCTACATCATCTTCTTCAGCTTCTCCATTTTCTCCACTTTCTTCTCTTTCCACACTCACAGCGTGTCTGGAGGAGATAAAGGCATGGATGCAGCAAAATTTCCTTCACCTTAACAGTTCAAAAACGGAAGCAATTCAAATTGGTACATCACATCAAATTCAACAACAAAAAATCCTCAGTATCACTTTTTCTGGCCAGAACATTTCTCTTTCCAATACAGTCACCAATCTTGGTGTTATTTTTGATCCACAACTCACCTTTGAAAGCCATATAAAGCATATCTGTAAAACTTCTTTTTTTCATCTTCGAAATATTGCAAAGCTTCGGTCTACACTGTCCTTCACTGATGCAGAAAAGCTCGTCCATGCCTTTGTCTCCTCCAGACTGGATTACTGCAATGCACTTCTCTTCGGGATTCCTGGCAAGAACATACAAAAACTACAGTATGTCCAAAACAGCGCTGCCAGGGTCCTGATGAGAGTGCGTAAGTATGAACACATCACTCATGTACTGCGTTCACTACACTGGCTTCCTGTTTCTGCCCGGATCACTTACAAAATTTATCTGCTCACCTTCCAGTGTTTGTACGGTAATGCACCATCTTATTTAAAAGAACTTCTCACTCCTCACTGTCCTTCCCGCACTCTCCGCTCTTCCAACACCCATCTTCTTCTCACTCCCAGGTCTCGGTCTCGCACAATGGGAGACCGGGCTTTCTCCTGCGCTGCCCCTCGGCTGTGGAACGCCCTGCCCTCATATCTGAGGGCCCCACAGACCGTGACATGTTTTAAAAAAGGTCTTACAACCTTTCTTTTTATCCAGTTTTTTAATTAATTTATTGTGCTTTTGTTTTGTTTTTTTGTTTTTACCCAGTTTTTATTTGAGTATTTTATCTGCATTTTGTGAAAAAAAAAATTGGGGATGCGATCATCTGTGAGGCACTGTCCTCTTGGTTGTTCCTCCACTTTCATTCAACCTTTATTTATACAGGCTAGCCTCGTTGAGCCACGGGGACTCATTTACAAGAGGGACCTGTCTCACTCACACTAAGTTGCATTTATGGTTGATTTTAATCTTGCTTTTATTTAATGTTCATTGTAGCACTTTGAGATTTGTTTAATGTAAAGTGCGTTATAAATAAAAGTTATTATAAATACATACGGGTGCAGACCTAAATTAGAACCTGCTGTTTCTGCTCATCTAACTTTCTGCTTCCAAAACTAAAGACAAATAGCTCAAATCTTAACTTAGATTGATAATTTTGTTGTTTTATTTCTTGTTCGCCATGAATATTTATATGGGGCGTTCTAAAGACGTTCTCCTTCCTACGTCACAAATGTTGCATTCGCTTGTAGTCGGAATTTTCAGAGAGAAAAGCGGTTTTTAATTTTAGACTCAGTTTGGAAGGAATTTTCATTAATTTATCATTTTGTTTGCAAAAACGAACATAGTGGAATGATAAAATATATATATATCTTCTATCATTTCATGCAAATTTGTAAGATGATGTCAGTGGACCTTTAAATAGAGCTGCCTAAACTTTATACTCTTCTTGTGGCTTTAGCTACAGCGAATAATTGGAGCAGCATCATTTTTAGTATGAAACTTGCTGTAACATATAAACAGCATATAACTGTGCTTAAAAGTGTTTGCAGTTGAAGTTGAGTTGGCTACTTTGGCTCCTTGTCTAAAATGTGGTAAAATGTTTAATTGCTCCAATCCATGACTGGCTCCTTGTCTAAAATGTGGTAAAATGTTTAATTGCTCCAATCCATGACTGTCTTGTACAACAAAATGAAAAGATCATATTAGCTTGAGGAAATGGCAATTTAATAACACACACACAAAAATGAATGCATGAACGGGGCGGCAAGATAAGGTAGTTGGTAGAGCTGTGGTCTCTCAGCGAGAGGGTTGCCAGATCACATTCTGGATGTGGACATTTCTGGGTGGTGTACATTCAACCTTTATTTAGGCAGGTTCTCTCAAAGCATGTGTGGGATTTCTCCGTACTCTTGCACCAAAATCATGCACGTTAGGCTAATTGGCAACTCTAAAGTTGTCCCTAGGTGCAACAATTGTCTCATTTGTCTGCATGGACCGGGCAGATGGGCAAAGCGGGTGGTCAAATGGATGGATGGGAACTTTTCTATGATAAACTCAGATTTGTTTTGTTGTCTCTGCCTCAGTGCTACCATTGCGGCTATTTGATAAGTAAGTAATAGACCGTTTTCTCAAACTGATAGTAACTTTACTGTGCAAGTCTCTTTTTGAAAACAACAACAACAACAACAACAACAACAACAACAACAACAACAACAACAACAACAACAACAACAACAACAACAACAACAACAACAACAACAACAACAACAACAACAACAACAACAACAACAACAACAACAACAACAACAACAACAACAACAACAACAACAACAACAACAACAACAACAACAACATTTTTTTACATATTCAGGCTACAGGCGAAATTGTTGTGCAGTGTTTCCCCTTGGTCACTTGCCTTGAGAGAGCACTTGTCCTTTTGGGGTTTTTGTCGATGGGGCATGTCGGGTACAAGAGAAACGGAGAACTACATCTGTATTGTGCGCTAGCATAGTGCTACGTTAGTGCCGGCAGTTGTCAACATGGGGTGGGGATGGGGATGTTGTTGAGTGTATAGCGAAGCGCAACGCTTCTATTGCGCACGACAAGAAGTCTGAGCTAAGCTGCTAATCTCTGCTCCCTGTCTGGAAGTGGTGGAGCAGAGTGGGGAGTGGGAAATTTGGTAGGCGGTTTGCTATGTTCTGTTGACAGGGCAGGGCACCCTCTTTGGATAATGGTAGGGGAAACACTGGTTGTGTGTTTGCATGAGATTGGCAAAGATGAGACGCTGCTTAGGTCTCTCTTGTAAATGAGTCCTCAAGGCTCAATGAGACTAACCTGCATAAATAAAGGTTGAATGCTCAACCATTTGTCACAATTTAAGTTTGCAAAATGATCATTGTGCCAAATAACTAGCTAAACCAACAAAGTCATCCTATAGTTTTTAATTTTTACATTTTTGTTTTTCAATGACAGCATATTAAAGTACCAAAAAACAAGACACAAAAACAAGCAAACATGAATTTTAATACCTTGGATGAAATGATCCTGTTGTCTGCAAAGCGCTGTGGGATGTAATGACCATGCTGAGGAAAACGGTTTGCTACATAAACTGTCCTGGTGTCGCTTTGATGAGGTGGGTCAAAGCCCTGAGAGAGAAGAAAAGAGAGAGCCAACAGGATGAGGAGAAAAACATGAACTTAAAATAAGAGATAATGTGGTAATTGAATTAGTGCATAGCTTAACAGATATTAAATAAAATTATACTTTACAAAACAAAACCTTTGCTAAAACAGCATTAAATTATACCATCTGACTTTTGATAATGCTGACTGTATTGGGGGAAAAAAATTAATTGAATTAGAATTCCTTTAAACACAATTACTCCACTAAACAGTTTCAAAAATATTTCAAACGGAAACCACATTTTTAGAAACAGTATGTTGTGAAAACATGCTCTCACCAGCATAATGACACAATCACCTATAGCAAACAACTCTTGTCCTTACTCTGATCACTGAGAATCCCACAATCAAAAAGGAAGTTCAACAAAATGAAATAAAACTTTTGCTATAACTCACTTGTTTAAAACCGTGTTAAACTGCAGACAAATAAAACACCTTTAAAATAACACACCATAAAAGAACAGCTTTACAACGGAGAGTCAATTGAGCAGAACAATAAGGACTTTCTAAAGTAGTACAGTATACTGGATGTGATGCAGAGGGAGAGTAAATTATCCGATGAATAAAGTTGACAATTTCAGTCACTGAAAGTAGGATGAATGTGAACAATGCCATCAATGTTAAATGATCATAGGTGAAAAGCTTCTACAAGGTTGTTACAATTTAATACAAAATATGTAGAGATGCTCGATATTGACTTTTTTGCCGATATTCGATATGCCGATATTGTTTAACACTTAATTTCCGATTACGATATTAACCGATATTACAAACTGATATTAAGGTGAAATTATATATCTCCTGTCAGGGACATTTTGTCTGCTTTATTGTGTTGCCCCACTGGATACATTCCATAGGCAAACAGTCTGTAGAAAATAAGAACCATTTCAACTGAAGTTTTTCGATGCAGCCTGTCCGCGTTGCTTCTTTTCCTCGTTTTGCTTTAGAAATGCTGCGTGTACCTCGGAGTGATTCTTCTTAAGATGCAAGATTAAATTGGAGGTATTAAAAGAAGACGTCTTGGTTCCTCCGCGCATAACCAACGCGTTGCAGTCATTGCAAATAGAAAATTTAGCATCCAAAGGTGACACTTTGAAATAATTCCAAACCACGGACATAATCTAGAACGAAGAGTGTAAACCCGTTAGCAAGAGTGGGCTAGCCACTGTTATGCCTCACCAAAGCTGGGCACCGCTAATTAAAAAATTAGTTCCACAATTTCTAAAACGCTTATTAATTTTTTTAGGTCCACAATTTCAAAAGCACAAATGTCTTATGAAAATTAGGGGAGGCTAATCTAATCCGCTATATATATATATATTATATATAAATATATATATATATATATATATATATAAATATATATATATATATATAATATATATAAATATATATATATATATATATATATATATATATATAAATATATATATATATATATATATATATATATATATAGTATATTGTTCTATTGTATATTGTTCTATTGTTCTAGTTCCTGTTCTTTTAAGAAAGTCTGATGTTTAAGTTGTAATTCCCTTTTGGCAGTTTCAAGCTGCAGTAAAATGAGCTCTTTTTCTTTCTTCAATTGTTCTTCAAGCTCTTTTTTTCTTAAAGCAACTTCATTTTCCTTTTCCTTTAGACGCTCTGTATCATTTACCTCAGGAAAAATGTCAAGCATAAATAATTTAGTCAACAGTTCACCTTTAAAATGTTTTTCATGAATGCGGCTTCTTATATCAATGTTAAAGTGTTCTGCCACACTCAACATTTGTTCTATAGTGCAGTCAGCAAAGACCTGCACCGTGGGCTGTTCAATAAATTTCTTTAAATTGAACACCATGATGTGAACACAAACAGCTTTTAAGCTGTACCCTTCTTCAAAAGACTTTCACTGTAAACAGCAAAAAAAAAATCCCAGCTGCATTTGAACGCACCACCACACACACAGCACTGGACCCGCCTACGAGTCAAACAACCAGCAGGTTTAATTAATTAACCCAACAAGGATCACAACAGCTCAAAGATCCAAACGCGGGCTCAAAAATGCAGACAATGTCTCAAAAATCCATACAAGGACTCAAAAAGGAGCAAAAGAATGCAGACAAGGGCTCAAAAGGATTCAAGATCCAGACAAGGAGCAAAAGGAGAAGAAGGATCCAAAATCCAGACAAGGAGCAAAAGGAGAAAAAGGATCCAAGATCCCGGACGAGCCCCCAATATATGTTACGGCTGGCTCAGGCCGAACACATAAACGGGACACAAGACACAAGGAGGCAGAAGGTAAATTAAAAAGCTTTATTGAAAAACTCCCCGACTCCTCCCTCCAGGTGCGGAGTGCACCGTCTTCTGGCACAGGGTCAGGAAAAAAGCAAAGATTAGACAAAGTGCAAATAAATGGTGGACGAGAGTGAGTCAGCCAAAAATAATATAACGTCCCCAGCATCGGCCCAACCCATAAAACAGGGCCGTCGCAGCCTGTCTGGAGACGGACTACCTGACCAAAAGGGAACCCTAGGGGTAAAAGAAAAACGATATAACTGGACTACTGATCTCACTCTGTCATTAGGCCAACAAACAAAAAGCTCCAAACAGCTCCAAACTCCAAAAGGCTCCAAACAGCTCAAAAAGCTCCAAACAGCTCCAAGCTCAAAAATGTTCCTGGTTAAACCAACTTAAACTAACCACACAGGTCAGCATCCCTGATATCAATTATCATTAGCAGGATCCTAATGTCATCAATGCAGCCTTCAGCTACCCAGTGCACTAAGCACAACAAAAGTCAAATGATGAGCAAACATTCCTAAGTGCATCAAGCACAGTCAAACTCCACAAACAAATGAGCTGACACAAATGCAACTAGCAGTCAAGACCAAACATGAGCTAGTAGCCACTCTTTAAGTGCATCTAGCAGTCAAGACCAAACATGAGCTAGTAGTTACTCACCAAGAACCTTCTAAACAGAAGATCAGACTTCAAGACAGGGGTGGGCGGAGAACACCCCCACACAGTACCATACAGTACTCAAACAGCTCAGCAAAAGCAACCTCCTCTGAGCTCACAACACTCCGCATTCAAGCACAGTCAACTTGAAGTATATATAGGCGTGGCTCTCAGGTGTTCCTGGCTGAACACACACAAGCCTGATCACAATCAGACTAATTAACCACACAAAAGCATGACTGCAGTCAACATACATAAGAACTAAAAGGTGTCAGCATTGGCAGCTTCCTCAGGATATGTAACACCTCCACCACCAGTGTTTTGTATGGGGGTGATGTGGATGCCAGGTGAAAACATCTCACATCCGCACATGCAAAATAAATAGGACCCTAGAGAGCAACAATGTAGCGGTCACAACAGACAAACGGACTAAAAACATCATTAAAACTAGTCCGCCTAACCGCTAACATAATCAATGTCATGTTATCTTAAAATGTTCTGAAGCCAAACAGGCGACGCTTGTCTAGGCTTACTCTGTAAGACTTATTTTTGTTAACAGACACCAAACCAACATCAACATCATGACCAAGGATGCCAGTGGGAGAGTGGATACTCTTCATAACAGCCAGAGGGAAACTGTCATTTTCTGCACGTGGCAGCTCCACCATGTCAGCTGCAACAGCACTGTTTCCAGTTACTCTGAAAGCACAGAGACAGTTAGACAAAGAATCATGTACAATGTGCTCAATGTAAGGCTGCAGCACCTCACATTTCCCAGACATTAAAAATGCATTTTCTGTTGCACTTTCAGTCAATTGCACGTTGTCCTTAAACACTCGCTCATCGTTTCCTGAGGCTGGAACAGGACACAAAGAAACAGAACATGTCACGTGTGTCTGTACCTCTTTTGAGATCTTCAGGTCCTCATGTTCTTCACATTCTGACTTAAATGAGAGTTGTTCAGTTTTAAATAACAATGAAAAACTGTCACTCCAGTCAACATCATCTTTCACAACTCCTTCATAGTTCTGTGCAGGAGCTAAAAGAGAAAACAATGAAACGGGTGGAATTGTTTCTTCTGGATCCTCCTCAGTTAAGCTCACTGGGACTTCTTCTTCAGAGCTAAATAAAAAACATTCACTCAGGTCAATGTAATGTTCCTTCAGCTCATCAAAGTTTTTAAGATCCCCATCTTTAACTGGGATTAAGTCAGATTCATTTTCATGTTTAATTTCAAGTTCAGTTACATGAAAAAAGAAGAAACTGTCACCCAAGTTAATGTCATCTTCAATCATCTCCTGAAGACGATGTGAGGACAGTAAAAGTTTCTTCTCCTCCACTGGAGTTGGTTCTCCTTCACAATTCATCATGAAGCTGTTGCTTAAATAAACATCTTCATTCTCTTNGAGAAGCTGAAGTTTGTCAGACTGACAAAAGCATTCAGATTTGAACAGAAAGTTTACAGACTCAGGTGCCTGTAAATGATGAACATTTGATGTTGCGGTCTCCTGCCTTTTTGTATTATGTTCCCCGACTTCCCTTACCTGGAGGAGTGGAGCTGCAGGATGACAAATGAGCCGAGGGAAGGGGATCTAATAACATGATCTCTTGCGGGGTGAAAAGGCTGGCTGGGAGATTAAGACAGACGGTCGACAATAAGAGAAAAGTAGTGTGCAGTTGACTAGAACCAAACGGCGTCTCTTTCATCCTCTTTCTTCTAAATGTCGTTAGCTGTTTACTGACCTGAGTGGGAGAGCGAGCTGAAGCAGGGAGGCCCTGCTTCAGCTTTACAGTTGCAAACACACATGAGCAGATCGGGGCGGGGTAATTACCGTATGAGCCATCACATCTACTCATGTGTGCAGCAGGTACAAGGAGACGCTCGGTGGAGCCCTGAATAGAATAACTTAATAAAGCGACTGTGTATCTTTAAAGAGCAATAACAACCAGATGTCAGATTTGAAAAGTGAAAAATGTACAAAAATGTTTTAGTAAGGGAGCACCAAGACAGGATCCTGCCTACAGCGTATATATTTATTTATTTATTTATTTATTTCGAACAGACAGAAAAGACAATCAAGAAAGAAAAAGAAAGAAAATAGGAAAACACAACTAAAAAAATTAAAGTTAATACAAATAATTATGCCCAAGTGACATGCAAATTTTATGTTTTCTGTTCGAAAAGGAGCAGGTAGAAGATACAATATCTTATAATGTCCTGCCCCTTTCATACTCATCAATTTATAATCAATTAACTGTCAAAAAACCAAAATGATACAACTTGTGTCCACTTTACATGATATTTAAAGATAAGCAATTACTGTATCTAAACACTATTTATATCATCAATTGCATTTATAGACTTTAAAACACTCATCTTATAGAACATATTTTGCAATAAGCTTCTTTTTAAAAAGTTTTTTAAGCTGGTTTATACAGTATTTGTACTTTTTTTAAATTCATCATTCAATCCATTCCATACATTTACTCCACACACCGACAAACAAAAACTCTTCCTGGTTGTTCTAATACATTGTTTTTTAAAATGTCCTTCACCTCTTAAATTATAACCCCCCTCTCTGTCACAAAACATTTTCTGTATATTGGGTGGAAGTTGATGATTTTTGACCTTAAACATGAATTGTACAGTTTTAAATGTTACAAGGTCCCAGAATTTCAGTATATTTGATTTAAAAAATAAATATATGACGTGCAAGGAAAAACTTAAAACAATCTAAAGTTTTATGGTTATATATATTCATATTTATCAGGGGAGTACTCACAGAAAGTACTTGTTAAATGTGGGAAAAAAATGTACTATTTCATTGACGCCAAGATTAAAACATTTTATTGCTGTAATTTATCATATCGGGGCTTAAACATGTTGAGATGTCGAAGACCACGAGGAGGGAAACGTGTCAGGAGACAGGTAGAGAAGAGGAAAGTTAAGGATCTAGGACTGAGGGTTGCAACTCTAAATGTGGGGACGACGACAGGCAAAGGTAAAGAGCTGGCTGACATGATGCAGAGAAGGAAGGTAGATGATTTATGTGTCCAAGGGACCAAGTGGAAAGGCAACAAGGCTTGCAGCATTGGAGCAGGGTTTAAACTGTTTTACCATGGTGGGGATAGAAAGAGAAATGGAGTAGGTAAAAATGTAAAGACTGGTTCATATGTGACGCGGCGCGTCTTCAGCATTTCAAGCAGCGCAGCAGCACCCGGCAGTCCCTTTTCACGCACGCGCGCAGCCGAGCAGCCGAGCAGCAGGAAGCAAGAATATTCTTGCTTCTGCTGCTCGCAGCGTCGCAGCAACCAATCGGGAGAGACTCTGCTATTGTGATGACGCAACGACGACGGGACTTTCTGTGGACGAAAACAGCCTCCGGTAGGAAAACCTGGCATTTTTAAAGTTGCTGCTGTCCACTCGAGCGTACATCACCCCAAACATAAAAAAAAAAAACGTTTTAATCTCAACAAAGACTTTTGGAGTTGCAGTTCGGCTCGTAGAAAACCCACTCAAGTGTTAACGAGGCTCACAGCTGATTTTATCTGCCCAGTGTACATAAAAACAACACGGATCTGACCGGGAAGGGAGCCACACGCTCCTCCCACTGCGCGTCTGCAGACATGTTGGTGGGGACAGACATCCGTTGACAAGCAGCAAACACAGAGCATTGGGAGCATTTTGATGCGTTTGGTGAGGATGAGGCATAAGTTTGTTGTGGCTCCTCGGACTGATGAAGTCTTTTGGATGAAAGACGAAACGTTTCAACAAAAAGAAACCATCCAGAGGACCTGACAACTTTTTTTTTTTTTTTACAGATTATTGAGGATGAACTTTGTTGTCTCCTTTTCATTATTAAACTAAACCTTTTATACAAAATCATTTGTGTTTTTTGTGTGGGGGGGCACCTGTCTTTATTTGTATTTTGAATACCGAGGATAAAACATTACATTCTCAAATGTGCAACGTGTTATGTGTCTGCCTTTGTGTCCTTGAGAGTTGGATTCTGTATTCAAATGAAGTTTGGTGGTGACTAATGGCATGTCCATTCCTGGCTATCCACAACATATCTTCTTAGACTGTCTGATTGATGCGGGGGTGGGGGTGGAGGTACATTACCGCTGAATAAAACATAAAACCAGATCACTGTCAGCAGATGTAAGCCACACAGGTTGGTTGACGAGACAGATGTTTATACGTTTGGGGCATTGACAGCTCCTTTACAAAGCTACAGCAGGAAGTGTAAACTAAAGACACAAAGAAGCTATAACTTGTAATTACAATGGACCCTCACCCCCTCCCCAACACACACACTGTTTGAATAAATATTCTCTTTGTTGGCATTCACAAGATTTTCAAAACATAAAATGGTCAATGAACTGCACGTTTATGTAGCACTTTTCTATCTGATCAAGATACTCGAAGCACTTTGCATCACAATCTGTGCCCTCATTTACTCATTCATACAGAACTCTACTAAATCTATACGAATAATAATCAGTGCTTTATCACATTCTTACACTGATGGGACACACATCGAAGGCATTTAGGGGTTCAGTGTATTGCCCAGGGACGCTTTGGCATGCGACTGCTGGTGTAATCAAACCCCCAACTCTCATATTGGAGGATGACTGCTCTAAGCACTCAGCCACAGCCACCCCCATACTAAAACTATACAGTACAGTAGTCCCTCCCTATATCACGGTTTGACTTTTGTGGACTCGCTCCTTCACAGTTTTTCAAAGTAAGATTGAACATGAGGAAAAAACTGTACATGACACATGATTGCCAACTTTAATATTACTCTCGTGATTGGGATAGTATTGTAAGGATGGCTCCATCCTGTGGCCATCCCTTGTCTGTGTACCTTGTGTCTCCTTAATTATCTAAACTGCACCCATCCTTGTGTTCCCAGGTGTTGTAATTATGTCCTGTCTTGTCTGTGCATATATAGTTGGTCTGTTAGTCCTGTCCCTTGTCGGCGCATCGTCTGGTAATCTCTTGTGTTCTCTCGTCACCGGTACACGTGAGTGTTTTTTGGCTGCCACGACAGCAGTTTGTTTCCTGTTATTAAAGTGATCGTTTTTATATAACCTCCAGGGGCCTGTATTTCTGTCTGCACCACTGGGTTTTATCTCACTCTCTGAGTAAATGCTGACAAGTATGAGATACTGTAAGTAGAAAGTTAACAACAAAATAAAAAAACTTTGGACAGTTTTCTCTCAATAAGCCTACACTGTATCCCTGCTCATAAGGACTACATTTCCCAGAAGCCAACAGTGCCCTGCCCAGAAACCCCATTTCCTTCTGCTGTAGAGGGAAAGTTTTGATCTTATCGGAAAAAGGTTGGCGCTTGGTTCAGTGACTTTGTCGCCCAGCGGATGCAGAGCCGCATGGGACCCACTGGGAACCAGATCAGAACTAGAGCAGAACCGGACCTCCAGACCCATCGGTGAATCTGAGAGCTGGTAGCCAGCCCACGAGGACTTCCAAGTGGGACACGCACTGCTGAAGGTCCAGCGCTCCCTCGGGAGCTCAATCGGATCATCGGTCCTAAGCCAGCCAACCAACCCCCTGTCCCCCAATGTGCTTCGGTGCTCAAAGCCTGCACAGAACCGGACATCCAAACCCATTGGTGAAGCTGAGAGCCCTTAGCCAGCCTATGAGAACCTCAGAGCGGGGATGCATTGGTAAGTATAATTTAGAAGCTATATTCAAGTATGTTGTTAAAATTAGTAGGTTTATGTCATCTGTTTTAATTGTGCTTGCTGGTAGAGTTTTTTGATGTCTCAAATCGTGTCCAAGATGTGAAAGATCTTTTTTGCAATACCACTATTCTTCCCCCTTTTCATATCTAAGATTATTATTCTGATAAGGAATAATATGGCCGCGCTGATAATCAGCTGTAGCTTCGTACACTTAGTCCATCTTCTGGACGACTGTGCGTACATATTCCCGTTGTACCTCGGTGCAATGTCAATAAAAATATTCTGATTCTGATTAAGAGTTTAGAACATTGATTGTGGGCTTTGCCACTGCAGGGTGCAGCCGCAGAAACGGAACCGTGTCGGAGTGGAACAGAGTCGGATCGGAACCGAGAGCTGGTAAGTAAAATTTAGTAGCTACATACAGCGTACTGTATGTATATTAAAATGACGTAGGTTTAAGAGTTTAGGACATTGCAAGAGTGTGGGAAGGGTTTCTAAAACCTCAAGATGTATAAATACCAAAATAAATACAACATTGCTACTTTGTGGATTTTCACTTATTGTGGGGGGTGGGGTCTGGAGCGTAACCCCCACAATAAATGAGCAACTACTGTATAGTGTATACAGTCTGTTCCAATGATTTATTTGCTTCCATATCATGCTGAGAAAATAATAAAATGTGCATTTTAGCTTTGCTTTATACAAAAGCATGCCATCTCTGCAGTTTGAACATTGTGTGTGTTCCGTTGTGGTTCCTCTACATTTTGCTGCAGCACCTGCTGCCTTGTCTGTGAACGTTTTGTCTTAGCCCGTAAATATTGGCGTTTGAAAATTATAAGCAGAACATACAAAGTATTTACAACTACATGTTTATTTTTTATTCTTACGTGGCTCAGAGGTAAACATCACACAATATGGTACACAGTGTTCTGTCTCTCCACCCACCCCCCCCACACACACACAAAAGCTCATATCCATGAGAAAACATGATATTTTAATATGTTTTCTAAGTCTAATCTCCTCCATTTCCTCCAACATTATCATCTTTATTAAATCCTCCACGGCCTCCTTGTGCACACATCTCTGACCCATTTTACGTTTCACTGTTTCTTTGTTTCCTCTTTCTTTTCCCATCATCCTTCTTTCCTGTCTTTCATAAACACCTGCTATTTGTTTGGTCATTCTG
>JBBPBX010074312.1:5579-17608 GCA_038048925.1 Garcialebias charrua
ACTTGTTAAAGATTATGACAAGGGAGGAATTAGAGCATTGGATGTTGAGGCTCTGATTGGTTCATTTAGAATAAATTGGCTGAAGTCTTTTTTGTGTCAAAAAAGGCGTTCAATACAGGATCAACTGGACTTTATTTTATTTATTCTTTTTTGTGTCATTCTAATTCAGTGTGGTTCCATATCCCTAATTCTATATTTAAAAGCCTTGGGGGCTTAGATCTCTTGTTTAAATGTGACTTTGAATTAACCAAGATTCATATCTCTCTGTCACATTTTCATAAACAAGTTTTGTTCCTACTTCCGCTCTCGGCAAAGCAAGTCGCATATCTTTTTGCTCCTATCCTCCCTAAGTTTTCCTCCTCCCTGCTTGCTTTTTTGTCTCGTCCGTGACTCTTCAGCGCTCACTCGAACCAATTTGCGATGGATTTAATAAATTGGGCTGTTTCATCTATAGATAAGATTTTTTCCACGAAGCGGACCGGGCCAGGAGAAGCGGTCTGCCCCTCTGACACGCACGCTGTCGGATACATGATGGACTCGTGGGGACAGTGGCAACCCATGTGTTTGACCGTCTTGTCTGTCGAAGACGTGGAAGATTTGTGGATTATTGGGATATTGGTGGCAGCTGCTTTGTTTTTTGGCGTAAGCGGAGCTGTCTGCTACTGGAAGCTCAGGAAGGCTTCGGCGGCTATCGGCGCGCTGGCCAAACTTCCTGATCAGCAAGATTCTCTGATCCGGGCTGTGAGCTCCTCATCCCAGCTGTTGTACGAGCTGAATCGCACGATAGGAGCAGCGGTAGACCACCGCGGACCTGCGGTGCGCTTTGGAACTCGTTTACAGCCGCCCGGCATCAATCAGGGCACAGATGGGGGTTCGTAGTTCGGAACCTCATATGATTCGGCGACTTTGGACCTGAACAGCACCTGGACTTGGAAGGCTGCAGTCAAAAAGAACACTGTGGCCTGGATTGAAGATAAACAAAAGACCTATCTAATCTGGTTTCCGCACGACCTTGAAAAAAGAAGAAGGCTGTCTGCTGGAAACTATTCTCCTGGAGTGAAGCTGAGAGACCTTGCTGACCCCCCCCCCTCCCCCCCCCAGAGATCTCTGTGGGTGCGCTCGGAGGCGCCGAGCTGAGACAACTGCTGAACTGTGCTATCTGAATGTTGCTCACAGACTCTTTGATCTCCTTGCATGTCGTCAAAACTGCAACAATGTCTTGTCTGGTTGTGCTTATTGCTGATAGAGTTTTTGGGACTTTATCATAGAGTGTCTTAAGGCAATCTTTGATAGATTCTTTTTTTGAATATCACAAATGATACCTATTGTGTTTTTCCTTTTTCCATATCTGTTTGACCTTCATCCGGAGACGGATGAGTGCGGCCGCGCAGAAGAACATGTCATGTGTTTGAATATGCTGCAGCTTTACATACTCTCCCTCTTCTGGACGACTGTGTATACATCATCACGTTGTATCGGTTAACTGGTGCAATGTTAATAAAAATCTCTTGTATCTTGTATCTTGTATCTTGTTTTTTTTGGAAAATGATATTTGCACACAATTTTACCCCACATGGATCCGTAGTATGGAATAACAGATCAATATTAATAAATAGAAAATCTATTTTTAAAATGGACTGGTATGAAAAAGGTATTCTATTTGTCACTGACTTAATGGACAGAAATTGTGTTTTTTTAAATCATAGAGATTTTACAAATAAATTTAAGCTGAACTGTTCTGGTAATGAATATCTAAAAGTTTGCAAAGCTATTCCTGTAGCTCTTATTCATCTTATCCAAAACACCTTAAGATATTCAATAGTTACTTCATCGTTACCCAAATTGAAAATTGGAAAATATAGTGTGACTGATAAAAAGTGTGATACAGTAATGTTATTCTCGTTACTGCATTCAAATCTAAAATGTTTAATGATTTCAATAATAGTGTCTTGGTAACAACAAATATGTCTGTAATTGAAAAGGCATTCTCCAAGTATGTCAAATGGCCGGTTTCACCTAAGGTTAAAGAGACCCACTTTAAAATCTCACACAATATTTACCCAGTGGCAGAATTTTTGCACAGAAGATTTAAGTTTGATTCAACATGCTGTACCCCTCCCTGGGCTGCCACCTTACCGTGGTGGAGGGGTTTGAGTGTCTCAATGATCCTAGGAGCTATGCTGTCAGGGGCTTCATGCCCCTAGAAGGGTCACCCAAGGCAGACAGGTCCTAGGTGAGGGATCAGACAAAGTGCAGCCCAAAAACCCCTATGATGAGTACAATTAATGGACTAAGTTTTCCCTCGCCCGGACGCGGGTCACCGGGGCCCCACTCTGGAGCCAGGCCCGGAGGTGGGGCACGCTGGCGAGCGCCTGGTGGCCGGGCTTTTACCCATGGAGCCCGGCCGGGCACAGCCCGAAGAGGAGACGTGGGTCCCCCTTCCCATGGGCTCACCACCTGTGGGAGGGGCCAAAGGGGTCGGGTGCAATGTGAGATGGGTGGTGGCCGAGGGCGGGGACCCTGGCGGTCTGATCCTCGGCTACAGAAGCTGGCCATTGGGACATGGAATGTCACCTCTCTGGTGGGGAAGGAGCCTGAGCTAGTGTGTGAGGTTGAGAGGTTCCGACTAGAAATAGTCGGACTCACCTCAACGCATGGCTCTGGCTCTGGAACCAGTTTCCTTGAGAGGGGTTGGACACTCTTCCACTCTGGAGTTGCCCCTGGTGAGAGCCTGAGCTAGTGTGTGAGGTTGAGAGGTTCCGACTAGAAATAGTCAGACTCACCTCAACGCATGGCTCTGGCTCTGGAACCAGTTTCCTTGAGAGGGGTTGGACAGTTTTCCACTCTGGAGTTGCCCCTGGTGAGAGCCTGAGCTAGTGTGTGAGGTTGAGAGGTTCCGACTAGAAATAGTCGGACTCACCTCAACGCATGGCTCTGGCTCTGGAACCAGTTTCCTTGAGAGGGGTTGGACACTCTGGTGAGAGGCGCCGAGCAGGAGTGGGCATACTGGTTGCCCCCCATCTTGGTGCCTGTACGTTGGGGTTCACCCCGGTGAACGAGAGGGTAGCCTCCCTTCGCCTACGTGTGGGGGGACGGGCTCTGACTGTTGTTTGTGCCTATGCACCAAACGGCAGCTCAGACTACCCACCCTTTTTGGAGTCCTTGGAGGGGGTATTGGAGAGTGCGCCTCCTGGGGACTCCCTTGTTCTACTGGGGGACTTCAACGCTCACGTGGGCAATGACAGTGAGACCTGGAGGGGTGTGGTTGGGAGGAACGGCCCCCCTGATCTGAACCAGAGTGGTGTTCTGTTATTGGACTTCTGTGCTCGTCATGGATTGTCCATAACGAACACCATGTTTAAGCATAAGGGTGTCCATATGTGCTCTTGGCACCAGGACACCCTAGGTCGCAGTTCGATGATCGACTTTGTTGTCGTCTCATCTGATCTGCGGCCGCATGTCTTGGACACTCGGGTGAGGAGAGGGGCGGAGCTGTCTACTGACCACTACCTGGTGGTGAGTTGGCTCCGATGGTGGGGGAGGATGCCGGTCAGACCTGGCAGACCCAAACGTATCGTGAGGGTCTGCTGGGAACGTCTGGCAGAGTCTCCCGTAAGACGGAGCTTTAACTCCCACCTCCGGGAGAGCTTTGAACACGTTCCGAGGGAGGCGGGGGACATGGAGTCCGAGTGGGCCGTGTTCCGCGCCTCTATTGTCGAGGCAGCTTATCGGAGCTGTGGCCGCAAGGTTGTTGGTGCCTGTCGAGGTGGCAACCCTCGAACCCGGTGGTGGACACCGGCAGTGAGGGATGCTGTCAGGCTGAAGAAGGAGTCCTATTGGGCCTTTTTGGCTTGTGGGACCCCGGAAGCAGCTGATAGGTACCGGCAGTCCAAGCGGCATGCGGCTCGGGTGGTTGCTGAGGCAAAAACTCGGGCGTGGGAGGAGTTCGGAGAGGCCATGGAGAATGACTTCCGTACGGCTTCGAGGCGATTCTGGTCCACCATCCGGCGTCTCAGGGGGGGAAAGAGGTACGAGACCAACACCATTTATGGTGGAGGTGGCGTGCTGCTGACCTCAACTCGGGATGTTGTGAGTCGGTGGGCGGAATACTTCGAAGACCTCCTCAATCCTACTGGCACGTCTTCCACTGAGGAAGCAGAGCCTGGGGACTTTGGGTCGGGTTCTCCGATCTCTGGTGCTGAGGTCGCCGAGGTGGTTAAAAAGCTCCGCGGTGGCAAGGCTCCGGGGGTGGATGAGATTCGCCCGGAGTTCCTTAGGGCTCTGGATGTTGTAGGGTTGTGTTGGCTTACGCGACTCTGCAATATCGCGTGGACATCGGGGGCAGTTCCCTTGGATTGGCAGACTGGGGTGGTGGTTCCCCTATTTAAAAAGGGGGACCGTAGGGTGTGTTCCAACTATAGGGGGATCACACTCTTAAGCCTCCCTGGTAAGGTCTATTCAGGGGTTCTGGAGAGGAGGGTCCGTCGGATAGTCGAACCTCGGATTCAGGAGGAGCAGTGTGGTTTTCGTCCTGGTCGTGGAACACTGGACCAGCTCTACACCCTCAGCAGGGTCCTGGAGGGTGCGTGGGAGTTTGCCCAACCAGTTTACATGTGTTTTGTGGACTTGGAGAAGGCATTCGACCGCGTCCCTCGGGGGGTTCTGTGGGGGGTACTCCGGGAGTATGGGGTACCAGGCCCTTTGATAAGGGCTGTTAGGTCCCTGTACGACCGGTGTCAGAGCTTGGTCCGCATTGCCGGCAGTAAGTCAGGCTCGTTTCCGGTGAGAGTTGGACTCCGCCAAGGTTGCCCTTTGTCACCGATTCTGTTCATAACTTTTATGGACAGAATTTCTAGGCGCAGCCAAGGTGTTGAGAGGATCCGTTTTGGTGACCTTAGAATCGCTTCTCTGTTTTTTGCAGATGATGTGGTCCTACTGGCTTCATCAGTTCGTGATTTACAACTTTCACTGGAGCGGTTTGCAGCCGAGTGTGATGCGGCCGGGATGAGGATCAGTTCCTCCAAATCCGAGGCCATGGTCTTGAGCCGGAAAAGGGTAGCATGCCCTCTCCGGGTCGGGGAGGAGGTCCTGCCCCAAGTGGAGGAGTTTAAGTATCTCGGGATCTTGTTCACGAATGAGGGAAAACTGGAGCGTGAGATCGATAGGCGGATAGGTGCAGCGTCCGCAGTGAAGCGGGCGCTGTACCGGTCTGTCGTGGTGAAGAGAGAGCTGAGTCAAAAGGCAAAGCTCTCAATTTACCGATCGATCTACGTTCCCACCCTCATCTATGGTCATGAGCTTTGGGTTATGACCGAAAGAACAAGATCTCGGATACAAGCGGCTGAAATGAGTTTTCTCCGCAGGGTGGCTGGACTCTCCCTTAGAGATAGGGTGAGAAGCTCAGTCATCCGGGAGGGACTCGGAGTAGAGCCGCTGCTTCTCCACATCGAGAGGAGCCAGTTGAGGTGGCTCGGGCATCTGGTTAGGATGCCTCCTGGACGCCTCCCTGGTGAGGTGTTCCGGGCACGTCCCACCGGGAGGAGACCCAGAGGAAGACCCAGGACGCGCTGGAGGGACTATGTTTCTCGGCTGGCCTGGGAACGCCTTGGGATTCCCCCGGAGGAACTGCTCCAAGTGGCTGGGGAGAGGGAAGTCTGGGCCTCCCTACTTAGGCTGCTACCCCCGCGACCCGACCCCGGATAAGCGGAAGAAGATGGATGGATGGATGGATGGATCAACATGCTGTACCTTCTGTGAATGTCCAGAAGAATCCCTAAATCATCTTTTTTTCCCTGTCCTTTTTCTTTTAAACTATGGAGAGACGTTAAAAATTGGTTGTCCCTTAAAATTGACAACATACCTGAGATAACAATCTCCCCATGTGTTATACTTTGTTGATGACCTTGATATTCAAATATCTGATGTGGTAAACATTGTTTTCTTGCTTGTTAAATATCATATACACTGCTGTAAATGGAGATGTTCTACACCTTGTTTTGACTTTTTTCTTAACCAATTTAAACTGTATTACTCCTCACTGAAACATTTGAAATCTGGTTATGCAAAAAAAGTAACGACCAGTATCTCTAATCTGTTGTTGTTTTAAAATTAGCTCTTTTTTTATTACTCATTTGCCTTACTGTTATGTATTTGTTAGGAATAATTTTACCCCCACTTTGTATTTTTCTTTTCTTTTTTATGTTGCATTGTTCTTTGTACCTCAACGAGCCTTTGTACACTGTTTGTCTAATTAAAAATAATCTAAAAAATGCTGTTCTCGACAGCCATGTTGTTTCTAACGTGAGCTAGGCTAGCTCCACTAGCATTAGCTCTGTGCAACCTGTGGTGTATTGTAGTGAAAGCAATACATGCTGTTAAGACTGTGAACACTAGGGGCGCAATGGGGCATTTATGTGTTGTTGTGTTCCAGGCTGTAGAAGAAGAATAAACACGTTGTTGGACCTGAGCTCCATTGTCTCAGCCTTATAATATAAGCTGCTTGACTATAACCCACAGCTATACCAGATTAACAGAAAGCATAAAGCTACAACATGGTGTCAGAAGTTTGGCTGCCGAGTCAGTGAACAGAAACGACGGTGCAAGTGAGCTACAAAAGATTAGCGCCAAAGCTAACATAGCTGCTAACAAGCACGAGCATGGAGCAGTTCAAGCCACCGTCGCCGCTCATACTCACCGGCAATTTGTCTGAGGCATGGCGCAGATGGGAACAGCGATTTCATCTCTACATGACAGCTACAGGTGCGTCCGAGAAAGATGAAGAGGTTAAAATAGCCATTCTTCTTCACACTATCGGCGAGGAGGCATTAGAAGTGTACAACACGCTCACCATTACACCAGCCGGAGACGCACTCACAGTAGATGAGGTCCTAAAAGCATTCAAAATCTACTGTAGCCCGCAGAAGAATGTTGTTTTTGAACGCCATCAGTTTTGGTCACATCCGATGTCTACAGGAATAACAGTGGACAAGTATGTCACAGAACTGCGTCAAAAAAGCAAAGACTGTGAGTTTGGCCAAATTGTGGATGATATGATTAGAGATAAGCTGGTGTTCAGCATAAATGACATTCATCTGAAGGAGAGATTACTGCGTGACAAAGAGCTCACTCTGAATAAGGCCATTGAAATTTGCAGGTCTGTAGAGGTGGCTAAAACACAAATCCAAGCCATGCAATCACCTCCTATAGTCCAGGAAGCAACAGTAGATGCATTAAAGAAAACATCTGGACACATAAAATGGGGACAAAGCAAAAATAAAACCAGTAACAAGCAAGCAGTTTGTACAAAATGTGGAAGCAAACATGAGCCTAGACAATGTCCAGCATATGGGGCAACATGTCACAAATGTGGAAAAAATAACCACTTCTCAAAGGTGTGCAGATCAAACACTGAAAAAATCAACACCTATTATAAAACAAAGACTGTGAATAATTTAGAGGCTGATATGGACACTCTGTACATAGGAATTGTACAGAGGGACAACAATGAGGCAGAAAGTTGGACAGAAACAGCTACAATAAGAAGTGTGCCCATCACGTTCAAGCTTGACACAGGAGCAGAAGCAAATGTGCTCCCTATGCACATATACCACAAACTGCCAGGTCCCATTCAACTACAACCCACAAAAACTGTGTTAGTAGCTTTTGGTGGTACTCGTATACATGCAGATGGACTTGCTTCTCTTGAATGTAAAACTAACAAAGGCAGTGCCGTGCTCCACTTCCTTGTATCCAGCCAAGCAGATAAAGCGATCCTGGGGGGTCAAGCCTGCGAGGAGCTACAACTGGTGAAGCGAATCAACACGATCGGAGCAACGCCACTAAAGATGAATAAATCACCAGACACCAAAGAAGAGCTGGTGGAGAAACATGCTGAGGTGTTCACAGGTTTAGGTGAGTTCCCTGGAGTTCACCACATACACATAGATCCAAATGTTACACCTGTTATTCATGCATGCAGAAATGTGCCTCTCTCCATATTGGACTCACTTAAAAAGACAATAACTGACTTAAAGAACAGAGAAGTGATAACTCCTGTCAATGAGCCCACAGAATGGGTGAACAGTCTGGTTGTTACAAAGAAGAAAAATGGTACACTAAGGGTGTGTTTGGACCCTTGTGACCTGAATCGAGCAATCAAACGTCAGCATTACTCCATTCCCACACCTGAGGATGTCCGCAGCAGGCTTGCTGGAAAATCTGTCTTCACCATTCTAGATGAAAAAGATGGATACTGGCAGATTAAATTAGATGAGTCATCCTCAAAACTATGCACATTCAACACGCCATGGGGAAGGTATCGCTTCCTCCGTCTGCCATTTGGAATCAAGTCTGCAAGTGAGGTGTTTCAGCAAAAGAACTGCGAAACATTTGGGGACATTCCTGGCGTGTTCATCATAGCTGATGACATGATCATTGCAGCGGAAACAGAGCGCGAACATGATGAGATCATACAGAAAGTTATGGAGAGAGCAAAAGCAGCAAATGTGAAATTTAATAAGGACAAGATCCAATTCAAAGTGAACACTGTGAAATATATGGGGCACGTCATCACAGCAGCAGGCCAGAAAGCCGATGACACAAAGATCAAAGCCATAGTGGACATGCCCACCCCAGAGGACAAACAAAGTCTTCAGCGCTTACTAGGGATGACAAAGTTTTTAGCACAGTACATATCAAATGAGGCATCACTCACTGCACCCCTAAGGCAACTACTCAAAAAGGACACTGTGTGGCAGTGGCAGCCACACCACAGTGAGGCGCTACAGACACTCAAAGCTGCCCTCACACAAGCACCAGTTCTGAGATTCTATGACCTCAAAAAACCACTAACACTGCAAGCAGACTCTTCAAAAGATGGACTGGGAGCGTGTCTGCTACAAGAAGGTCACCCTGTGTGCTACGCATCACGAGCACTTACAGACACTGAAAAGAGATACGCACAAATAGAAAAAGAGCTGCTGGCCATTGTGTTCGCCACCAAAAGATTTCACCAATATGTTTACGGGAGACCAGTGACGGTCCAGTCTGATCATAAACCTCTTGAAGTGATCGTACGTAAACCACTTTGCAAAGCACCAGCAAGGTTGCAAGGAATGCTCCTCCAGCTACAGAGGTATGATCTCACTGTTACTTACACACCTGGTAAACACATGTACATTGCTGATGCTCTCTCACGAGCCATAACAAACAACAACAACAACCATGTTGATGAGAATCCCTGTGAGGAGAGAGTTGTGTATGCCATAGAAGCCACAGATGCCTTAAGTGAGGACACACTCAACCAGCTAAAGAAGGCAACTGCAGCAGACAGTGTGTTACAAGCTGTGTGTGAAAAACACATGAATGGCTGGCCCACCCAAATGAAAAGCTTGGATAGATCCCTCCACAGCTACTGGCCAATGCGACATAATATCAGCATACACAAAGACATTGTTATGGTCGGGGACAAAATTGCGATACCACAAAACTTCAGGAAGGTGATCTTAGAAAAGTTGCATCTTGCACATCAAGGAGTACAGCGCACTAAAGCCAAAGCACGCAAAGTACTGTACTGGCCTGGAATGGCACACGATATACAAACCATGGTTGAGAAATGTGCACAGTGCCAACAAATGCAACCAAGACACCAAGTGGAACCACTTATCCCACATGCAGTCCCAGAGCTACCATGGATGAAACTTGGAGCCGACATCTTTGAGCTGAATGGCCAGTCATATCTGTTGTTAGTGGACTACCTGAGTAAATACCCTGAAGTACTGAATATACCAGACAAAACAGCACGGACAGTGATACAAAAGATGAAGTCTGTCTTCGCACGACATGGGATTCCCAAGGAGATAGTGAGTGATCATGTTCCTTTTGCCAGCTATGAGATGAAATCATTTGCAGCTTCGTGGGAAATAAAACTCACTTTCTCCAGCCCAGGTTTTCCCTCCTCAAACGGAATGGCAGAGCGAGCCATAAAGACTGTTAAACATGCTCTAAAGAAAGCAATGCATACCGGCACAGATCCACATCTAGTGCTGCTGTCCCTGAGAAATACACCTGTCACAGGACTGGACATGTCACCTGCTCAAATGCTGATGGGAAGAGTCCTGCGCAGCACACTGCCATGTTCTAGTGCTGTGCTCAAACAATCTACCCCACACAACATTCCCACCAAAATAAGAGACATGCAGACCCGTCAGAAACAACACTTTGATGAGCGTGCAAAGCCACTACCAGTGTTACACCCAGGTAACACAGTGCACATGCAGACACAGCGTGGCTGGGAGCCAGCAGTTGTTATTCACCAGAGAGAGGAGCCACGTTCCTACACGGTTCAAACCCCAGCAGGAAAGATGCTCAGGAGAAACAGGAGACATCTGAGGAAGATTCACCCAAGTTTGTTCAGAAACACTCCTCCTGATGAACAATCTGACCCGGAAGAACAATCCACTGAGGAACCACCAGGGGAAACAAACACTTCTCCTCCTGCAGCTGTGAACAATGTACCCACATGTTACACACGCAGTGGTCGGGCGGTCAGACGTCCCTCCAGGTACAGGGATGATTGAAGGGACATTTCAGCTACAGTTCATTATGCAGTTGGTTTGTTGGTTTGTTTATTTAAAAAAAAAAAGAAGAAAAGGTGAATGTAATGTTTTATGGATGTTCAATGTATCCAATCTGTTTATATATGAAGCAACCTAAATACAGAATACTAAAGGAAAGGAATGTTTATCAAAAGCAAGTTTGCAAATGTTTTGCATGTTCATACAAAAGAAAGACTGTTTGATGTTCATACTCAAAAGATCTGGTCAAGAAAATATTTGTATTCTGGAAAAGAGGGATGTGGTGTATTGTAGTGAAAGCAATACATGCTGTTAAGACTGTGAACACTAGGGGCGCAACGGTGCATTTATGTGGTGTTGTGTTCCTGGCTGTAGAAGAAGAATAAACACGTTGTTGGACCTGAGCTCCGTTGTCTCAGCCTTATAATATAAGCTGCTTGACTATAACCCACAGCTATACCAGATTAACAGAAAGCATAAAGCTACAACATTTTTCATGTTCATACGTTGTTACAGGTTTGCATTTTGGGACGTATTTTTGATTTCACTCCTATTTAGCATAAAAGACTTATTGTAGTGTTCTTACTTAGTAAGGTTTAAAAATTTTATTTATCTCAGGTTTCTCCCTAAAGTTATTCAGATATTTTTTGTCGGTTGGTTGTGAGCCTCCTTGCTTTGTTAGTGTAAGAAAGCTTTAATAGTTCCTGCATATTTCTTGTTCTAACTCTTGTCCTTTTTTTATGTCCTTGTCTATTATTTCTTTAAATTCGAGAGGTCTTAGAAATCATTTAAAACGTAAAGCCATATTTCTTTACTGTAAACAACAAAACACAGACTTTTGCTTTCTTCAAGAGTCACATTCCACTTCAGAAGATGCCAACTTCTGGAGATTGCAGTGAGGATCAGATGTCTGGATGTCCCACGGGTCAGCCCTTAGCAAAAAGAAGTATACTTAAGTTTAATTTATTTAGTATACTTGAGTACAAGTATAAGTATAAAAAGTAAACTCCTCAATGTGTACTTGTAGTATACTATTAGTATTTAAATTTAATACTTAGTTGTGCTAGATTGAGAAAAATCAAAGTTTATTTTAGTATACTTAAAGTATACTAGCAGTACACTTTTTATTAGACTTCCAATGTACTTGTTGTGTACTTCTAGTTTATATTTTAGTTTATTGAAGTATACTTAAAGTATACTAGTACTGTAGTACACTTTTAATTGGACTTCCAATGTACTGATTGTTTACTTCTAGTTCAAATTTTACTTCATTGAAGTATACTTAAAGTATACCTCTTTCATATACCCACATACCCACCCTGAAACTTATTCTTGGACAATATCTGATGATCAGCTCTTTTAAATGAACCCAGAGCGCGCTGACAGAGAGGAGAATGTAGAAACGAGTCAGGCTGAAGCTGATAATGTGGCTGGAGGACAATATATATATATATA
>JBBPBX010074313.1:0-17608 GCA_038048925.1 Garcialebias charrua
TGTGACGTGACAACGGGCAGAAGGCAGAGCCTTGCCCGTTTGTTAGGTGTGTTAACTGCTTGCCATACAGATTCATTTCCTGAAGGATCGCCTCTTTTATTTGTGTAACTTGAAAAATGCCGTCACGTTGTAGCGCATTTGTGTGTTCTAATATCAGCAGTGAACAAGTGAGCCTTCACAAATTTCCAAAAGATGACAAACTTTGTCAAGAATGGACCAGACAAGGACCGGTGGGTTCCAGGAGTCCTATGTCTGCAGCGACCATTTCACTGCCGATTGTTTTCAGCACCTGGTATAAAAGAATCTTTAGGATTACCATTAAGATTCAGAAGACTTTTAAAACCGGATGCTATTCCTACTATTTTTAAAAGAAAATCTACAGAAGAAAGTCCCACAGGAGCTACCATGTCGAAACAACGCAGGGACCATCGGAAGACTGTCCAGGAGATGAGTAAGTCTTTGTGTAAACATAATCGGAGGTGTGTAGTGTTTTAGATTATAAACTATTTATTTTACGTGAGTTCATGTTGTTTTACTTTATACACTTTGAGTGTATAAAGCCAATTATCACGGCAGATTATGTTTGTTCGCTGCTAACAAGCTAGCCGAATCAGATAGCTAACACAATAGCCGCGATACAGGCCACGTTGCTATGTATGTATTTTTAAATTATGTCTGCGCCATCAGGTAACATCTCGTTTCTTTTTATTCGGGGAGGGTTTATTAATGAGAGTTTTGGAAGATTTACTGTCTTAAAATGATATATCTCAGACGTGACCGGTGTCAGGGACTCTTGTTAGCCAAGATAGCTTCTAAAAAAAATTAGCCGAGAGCCCGGAGCAAACACGTTGCTATGTATGCATTTTTAAATTATGTCTGCGCCATCAGGTAACATCTGTAATTTTTTTATTCAGGGAGTGTTTATTAATGAGAGTTTTGGAAGATTTACTGTCTCAAAATGATATCTCAGACGCGATAGGACATGCTCCGCCATTATTATTTAAATGCACGTTGGAGCGTGCCTTCCCGTTGTCACGTCAAGATGACATTTTGCGGAAATGCGCAGATTTTTAGGGGCGTATCCCAGAGAAAAAAACTACCATAACTTGGAATAAAAATTTAATATATTTATAATTTATTATGCAAAAACGACCAGAGCTCAATGATATAAGATATATATGTTCTGACAAATATTCAAATTTACAAAATCATGTCACAATACCTTTAACACTTTTGAATTACTTTTGTATTATTATTTTTTTTAAACCTGTCACACAAGGACCATCCACTTTAATGGTGTTGACCCTTTAACACCTTGAATGACAAAATATATATACACATTTCTTTTTTTCTCTTCTTTTTTTCACACAAAAAACAAACAAAACATCATCCACATCATTTCTGTTTTTTTTTTCTTTCAGGTTTATATTTTTAAATGTCCATAAACAAAATAAACACAAATCCCCCCCTCAAAAAAAAGGTCTTTTTTCTGGTCTTCCACAATCAAACAGGTCAAGGCTCCCATATATTTACTGCCCCACAGCAAGAGAGATCTCAGATAAAGCAGAATCAGGAATCCATAGGTTGTTTTGTTTTGTTTTATCATGAGCAATTAACTGGGTGACGTCACACGCTTCCAGGATCTCCGGATTCACGTCGGAGAGCGCACAGAGTAGATGCACGTTTCCCTTTTGTTTGGTTTTTTTCGGTCCACGGTGATGGTTTTAGCAGGAAGTGAAGGGATTTGGAACAGCCGAGGGATCGCACAGCCTCGGATTTAAGTTTAATTGTTTGACCAGGGATGCAACACTGGCAGAATCGTGGCAGCTGTTGCTGCTTGTTTTAGGTCTGGAGATAAACTGCCAAAACTGGAAGAGCAAACGAGCAATCAGGTGAGTTCACAGCTGTGATCCAGGTGCGTCTTTAAGTGTGGCAGGATGGGAGGGGCCAAGGGAGAACAAAAAGTAATGAGAGCAGCTCTGAAAATGAGCAGGCTGTCACAACTGTTTAACAACAGAAGACGTTTAAGGACAGAAGACGTTTAAGGACAAAAGACACTGTTTAACAACAGAAGACATTTAAGGACAGAAGATGTTTAAGGACAGAAGACACTGTTTAACAACAAGACGTTTAAGGACAGAAAATGTTTATGGACAGAAGACACTGTTTAACAATAGAAGACACTGTTTAACAACAGAAGACATTTAAAGCTGCAGTATGTAGCTTTTTTTATGAACATATTTCTTCACTCTGTCACTACCTCCTGACAGACTGATGTTAGCCAGGTAATCTCTGAAAATTTTTTAAAAAAAATATTGTCCCCTTGCTTCTCCAGGTGGTAAATAAGCATTTCTAAAAAGAAAAGGTGACCCGCCATTTTCCAGCCAATAAAAACAGAGTTTGTAACCAGCCAATAAAAACAGAGCTTGAATTTGAATCAGCCAATAAAAACAGAGCTTGAATTTGAAATTCAACAGACCACAAGGGGGCAGAGCCACATATGGCTCTGAGGGGGAGGGATCAGAATGCTTTGCCTGTTGAAAATATTTCTAACTATTGCAGTTCTACAGAAACTGCATACTGAACCTTTAAGGACAGAAGATGTTTAAGGACAAAAGACACTGTTTAACAACAGAAGACATTTAAGGACAGAAGATGTTTAAGGACAAAAGACACTGTTTAACAACAGAAGACATTTAAGGACAGAAGACGTTTAAGGACAAAAGACACTGTTTAACAACAGAAGACATTTAAGGACAGAAGATGTTTAAGGACAAAAGACACTGTTTAACAACAGAAGACATTTAAGGACAGAAGATGTTTAAGGACAAAAGACACTGTTTAACAACAGAAGACATTTAAGGACAGAAGATGTTTAAGGACAAAAGACACTGTTTAACAACAGAAGACATTTAAGGACAGAAGATGTTTAAGGACAAAAGACACTGTTTAACAACAGAAGACATTTAAGGACAGAAGACGTTTAAGGACAAAAGACACTGTTTAACAACAGAAGACATTTAAGGACAGAAGACGTTTAAGGACAAAAGACACTGTTTAACAACAGAAGACATTTAAGGACAGAAGATGTTTAAGGACAGAAGACACTGTTTAACAACAGAAGACATTTAAGGACAGAAGATGTTTAAGGACAAAAGACACTGTTTAACAACAGAAGACATTTAAGGACAGAAGACGTTTAAGGACAAAAGACACTGTTTAACAACAGAAGACATTTAAGGACAGAAGATGTTTAAGGACAGAAGACACTGTTTAACAACAGAAGACATTTAAGGACAGAAGATGTTTAAGGACAGAAGACACTGTTTAAGAATAGAAGACACTGTTTAACAAGCTTAGAGGGGACCGTGCTTTCTCTGTGGTAGCTCCTAAGCTCTGGAATGACCTCCCATTAGACATAAGACAGGCCTCTTCACTTGCTGTTTTTAAGTCTCTTCTTAAAACCCATCTTTTTTCTTTGGCTTTTGGTACAATCTGAGATGTTTTAACTTTGTTTTATTGTTTTATTGTATTCATAATTTATTATTTTAGTACTGTTTTTAGTCCCTTCCATTTTATGATTGTAATGTATTTTGTGATTGTGTGTACAGCACTTTGGTCCTGTTGGGTGAATAAAGTGCTCTAGAAATAAAGTTGGTATGGTATGGTAACAATAGAAGACACTGTTTAACAACAGAAGACGTTTAAGGACAGAAGACGTCGTTTAACAACAGAAGATGTTTAAGGACAGAAGACGTCGTTTAAGGACAGTAGACGTCGTTTAAAGACAGTAGACGTCGTTTAAAGACAGAAGACGTCGTTTAAGGACAGAAGACGTTGTTTAAGGACAGAAGACGTCGTTTAAGGACAGTAGACGTCGTTTAAGGACAGTAGACGTCGTTTAAAGACAGAAGACGTCGTTTAAGGACAGAAGACGTTGTTTAAGGACAGAAGACGTCGTTTAAGGACAGTAGACGTCGTTTAAGGACAGTAGACGTCGTTTAAAGACAGAAGACGTCGTTTAAGGACAGAAGACGTTGTTTAAGAACAGAAGACGTCGTTTAAGGACAGTAGACGTCGTTTAAAGACAGAAGACGTCGTTTAAGGACAGAAGACAGAGACGAGGCGGCTGTGAGCTGCAGGCGTGTGACTGACCTCTGGTGCGGCACCAGGACGTTGTTGATGCCGCCCAGCTTGGCGTTGATCTTCAGGCAGAGGTTGGACAGAGTCTGAGGGGACGTCTTCACCACGTTCTTCACCTGGACGCACTGCGTGGCCATGCCCAGGAGGGTGTCCCCGACCCGCTTTACCTCCGCTGCAAAACAAACAGCCAACATGAGCCACGTGCTCCTCAGCCAGAGGAGAGTGGAGAGCTCGTTCCTACCGTAGACAGGTGTTTTTCCAGGCAGGATGACCACAATCAGCTGCAGACCCACGTAGGACATCTTCAGGTGTTTGAACATGGGCTCCACGCTGTCGGCTCCCTGCGCGTATTTACAGAAACACGGCTGACCCTGGATGGGCATCCCGGCGTCCTTTGAGATCTTCCTGAGCTGGTCTGTGAAGCTCCTGTTGGGAATCAGTACAGACCCATGAAGACCTCCGTGGACAGGCTCTGTCCTCTGTTGAGGAGCAGAAGGACCTGTAATTTGTTCATCGTCTCTACACGTCTTCGGTGTGGTGATGACTCACTTGAGCAGATCCTCCCGGCACTGTTTCTGGGGGGCGAAGCAGGCCACGGCCCACACCTTGATCTCAATGCCAGCATAGAACTGTTTCCCTCGCATGTCCCACACGCCCTGGTTGGGAGTGGCCACCGTTTTATTCTGCGGAGAGAGTCCCTACACGCTTAGTCAACCCCCCAGTTGGACGAGCCAACACAACAACTACCCCCCCCCCCCCAATTTGATTTGATTTATTTGATAGGGACAGACACACATCGACATCGACAAACTGAGAAAACAGCAGTCCCATGTTTGCATCATAGCAATCAGAACTGTTCAGTTTCTACAAAACAGTCTGCAGGAAGCTCCTTATGTCCAGGAGCTTCCTGCAGACTGTTTTGTAGAAACTCTCCTCCCAACAGGTGGTTGGGAGGAGACCAGCTCAGGTGTGCCGTAATTTCCAGTCTATAGAGAGCACCACAGTATAAGCCGTGCACACTCAATTTAAAAGAAAACACAAGTTTGTACATAAATGAGCTGTGGGTGTCCACAATGTAATATCAGAAACTACACAGCTACTGAGAATGTGCAGCTCTGGTTGAAGTACAAAAATCAACCACCAGATGGCGTTTCTCAGGCTGCTGACCCTCACAGGTCTTCATGAGAACACCTTCTCTGACTCATGGTTACTGCAGGGGTCACCAACTTCAGACAGACACACAAAGGCCTACTTGTTGATCCAAACTAACTTGCATGGCTCACCTTTTGATTATAGCTAGGTTGTTGAGAGCTTTGTAGGTTAGATGATGACAGATGATGGTAGATGTTGGTAGATTATGATAGATGACAATAGATGACGGAAGATGACAATAGATGATACATGATGGTAGATGATTGATGATGGTAGATTATGATACATGATGGTAGATGACGATAGATGACAGTAGATGACGATAGATGATGATCAATGATAGGTGATGATGGAAGATGATGACTGATGATGGTAGATTATGATGGATTATGATAGATGACAATAGATGACGGAAGATGACAATAGATGATACATGATGGTAGATGATTGATGATGGTAGATTATGATACATGATGGTAGATGATTGATGATGGTAGATTATGATACATGATGGTAGATGACGATAGATGACAGTAGATGACGATAGATGATGATCAATGATAGGTGATGATGGAAGATGACTGATGATGGTAGATTATGATAGATGATGGTACATGACGATAGATTATAGCACTTTGAGATTTTCTTTAATGAAAAGTGCGTTATAAATTGAATTTATTATTATTATCATTATTATGATAGTAGATAACGATAGATGATGATCAATGATAGGTGATGATGGAAGATGATGATTGATGATGGTAGATGATGGTAGACAACGGTAGATGACGGTAGATGACGATAAATAACGGTAAATTATGGTAGATGATGATAGATGACAATAGGTGATGGTAGATGATGGAAGATGACGATTGATGATGGTAGATTATGCTAGATGATGGTAAATGACGGTAGATGACGATAGATGATGATCGATGATAGATGATGATAGATGATGGTAGATGATTGATGATGGATGATGCTAGATGACGGTAGATGACGATAGATGATGATCGATGATAGATGATGATAGATTCATTCATTCAACCTTTATTTAGTCAGGTAAATCTTTTGAACCTCATGGGCTCATTTACGAAAGCGACCTGCTAAAACTAAAGAACAATGAACAGCAATGGTAGAATTTCCTTAAACAATAAACAAACAAACAAACAATAAACAATAGAAAACAAAAGAGAGAAAAAAACAAAAGTTTTTTTTTTTTTTTTTTTTTTAACAAAGTATCAAAAAACTAGCAAAACATTATAAGGTAGACGTATAAAATCAAAAACAGGAACAAATCTGCATTGGTTTTTGCCAGGATTCCAACAGATTCTGAAAACCATTAGATGATGGTAGATGATTGATGATAGATGATGATAGATGATGGTAGATGATCGATGATAGATGATGATAGATGATGGTAGATGATCGATGATAGATGATGATAGATGATGGTAGATGGTAGATGATAGATGATGATAGATGATGGTAGATGATGGTAGATGGTAGATGATCGATGATAGATGATGATAGATGATGGTAGATGATGGTAGATGATTGATGATAGATGATGATAGATGATGGTAGATGATCGATGATAGATGATGATAGATGATGGTAGATGATCGATGATAGATGATGATAGATGATGGTAGATGATTGATGATAGATGATGATGGTAGATGATCGATGATAGATGATGATAGATGATGGTAGATGATTGATGATAGATGATGATAGATGATGGTAGATGATTGATGATAGATGATGATAGATGATGGTAGATGATCGATGATAGATGATGATAGATGATGGTAGATGATTGATGATAGATGATGATAGATGATGGTAGATGATCGATGATAGATGATGATAGATGATGGTAGATGATTGATGATAGATGATGATAGATGATGGTAGATGATCGATGATAGATGATGATAGATGATGGTAGATGATGGTAGATGGTAGATGATCGATGATAGATGATGATAGATGATGATAGATGATGGTAGATGATCGATGATAGATGATGATAGATGATGGTAGATGATTGATGATAGATGATGATAGATGATGGTAGATGATTGATGATGATAGATGATGGTAGATGATCGATGATAGATGATGATGGTAGATGATTGATGATAGATGATGATAGATGATGGTAGATGATTGATGATGGATGATGATAGATGATGGTAGATGATTGATGATGGATGATGATAGATGATGGTAGATGATTGATGATGGATGATGATAGATGATGGTAGATGATTGATGATTGTCAAAATATGCAGGACTTTTGGGTTGAAAACAGACTTATACTGCTGCAAAGATCTTTACAACACATATACACACACATGGTAAGTTGCCTTTGGCACAGGGCTGAGAGCAGGGTGTAATAACACACCGTCAGTAACCCTAGATTAGTTTAATTTATATGGCATTTTAAACTCATATGTTTTTATTTTTAGGCTTTGGTTGTATTTTAGTAAACGGTCTTTGAGTTGTTGTGTGTTCAGTTAACCCTGTGCTATAAGAAATATAAGATTGAGTCAGGCCTCACATTAACACACGCACAGCAAAGGTCATATATGCATGCTCACTCAGGCCCAGGAGGCCTGAACAGAATTAGGTCCAGTAGATAAGGCAAACCTTTCTGCTGTTAGTTTTGCTGTGTTTTGCTGTGTTGTCAAATGAGCTGAAGGCCTCTTAAAACAGAGCTCTGTGGATCAAGGCCTGTTAAAAATGAAGAGTTTTTAAAGCAAAGATAATTAAAATGTAATCTTTGAATAAACAATTTTTGAACCATGCTACAGCAGCTTTAGCGCACACACACACAGGCACATGAACAGGCCTCTCACCAGACAGAGTACACTCAAGCACACACGTGCACGCACACACACACATAGATAAACAGCTGAGGTCTGCTTGGGAGCAGAAGCAATATAGGTCAGATAGATAAGAAAGTGTACACTTTTGGCAAGAGCAGAAGAAGGCTGCAAGGTTGATTCAAAGCCTGTTAGAAAGGGCAAGCATTTACAACAAAGAAAATCAGACATGCAATGGTTATGTGAAATGTGTATCCTATAATTGAGATATATGATTGTGTATGTGGGTAAAATGTATGTTATTTTATGTTTTCTTTTATGATTCACAGCAAACTAAAGGATGCTTCACTGCTGAGGGTTGAAAAATATAGTTTTGAACATTACATAGCACGTTGAAAGAGTGTTTTTTCCACAGTTTGAGTAAATTTAGGTAAAAGTTGAGGATCTGGGTGAAAGTTGAAAACTTGTTCTGACTGAAAAAATTGGAACTTTGCCAGATTACAGATGGCATTAGGTCATTCTCTGCTGAGGGAGGGTGACAGCTGAAGGAGACATTATGTCACCAGTCCGGTGAAGGCTGAGAAAGTTACCTCATTACTGACCAATGAAAAAACAGGAAAATGACATGGTTGTCTAGAATAGTGGGGGTCAAACCCTTTTCTTGACTATAAATAAGGCTGTCTGAGAGAAGAAATTTTGCTGAGTTTTGGACTTTTGAAGAACTCTTGTGGATTATGGACTGATGCTCTCTGGAAGCCGAACAGAAGAAATAAGGATTTTCTAAAAAGGGATTCTTTTTGGACAAAGAGACCCTTTTCCCTCAGCCTGGAATATTTTTTATTTCTTCACAATTTGGACTGGCTTCAGAGATGGAATAATTTCCTATTCTTTTGGAAATCCCTTGTGGCACTTTCTGACAAAAAAAGGTAGGTTATATTCCCAGTTTAATCCACAACTAAATTTATATTAAGAGTAAATTATTAATAACAGTAAAAAAGCCTCCTTTTATACAAGAAGATTAAATAATCGGTTGAAACCAACAAAGCGGAGATCTTCTCGCTGAAAGCGGACGGGTTTATCAGCTTGTTTGAGCTAAAAAGAACACGGAGTTCTTTTTTGTCCTCCCTCCTGCTGCAAAATGGGCCTTTGAAAGCTCAACGGAGCTGTGAATGGATGTTTTTACATTTTTATCGGAGTAACTGATTTTTCCTGGATATAATTATTTTTGTTTCTACAAGATTTTTTTGTTTTATAACAATTCTGTGGAATAAACCTCAATTAATGGATTAAACCAATTTTTTTTCCCTTCTGAATGAATTAGGGATATTTTCCTTTCTGTTCATAACAGATTAAAAGGAGTTTAAAGAGAAGTTTTGTGCGTCGAGAGATCAGACTGCAGCAAGCTGAATGTTTGGGAAAATTGGGAAGATAAGAAGAACACAGTGTCCCTGTTCGTCTTCTAACCGCTGTTAAAGGCCTCTCGTAATGGATTTTTAACTAATTTTTCCAGGAATTACCACATTATCTAATGGATTAAAGCTGATTTTGCCGAATGGATCCTGGAGATTGGAAAATCTGTTATTGTTTTGGGTCACTCGGTCTGACCACGGAGTGAGACCTGCCAGCTAGAAGCTGACTGTCCTTGGATGAAAAGCCAGGAGAACACGATGTTCTAATTTTAACCTCAGGCCTGCTTTGAAGGCCTTGCTCATCAGCATCGCAGAACAACTGAATGGATTACAATATCTTTGAATGGATAACACTTTTGAGGAATAATTGATTTGCCTAGGAGGATTACCAGATTTTTAACCCTGAACAGTTTTGATGGATTACAACTGGGATTTTTAACACGACAGAATTACCTGGAGTTTTTCTGTGGAATTACAACGAAGACTTATTCAGTCTGCTGGAAGTGCAGACTTTCCTGACTGGATAATAACAGGATTAAATGAAGATTTCTTTGGTGTGATTACAAAACAAGTTTTTCCTAAAGTGGATGATTACAAAACAAGTTTTTCCTGAAGAATTGGAAACACAAGCTTTTCCTATGTGGGATTAAACAAAGATTTGTCCAGTCTGCTGGAGTGCAGACTTCTGACTGGAGTGCAACAGCATCACCTGGAGGTGACAAGATTTCCTGATAGGATTAAAATAAGTTTTCCTGGTGGAGATAAAAACACAAGTTGGAACACACCAAGATTACCTGGGTGGATTAAACATATTTGATCGGAATCAGATTATTGTAGAATAAACCAACATTTTAGAAGATTATACAAATTATACATTGGAGTAGAACTCAATTCAATTAAAGCTAAAAACACATTAAAGCCCAGCGTGTGGAGGACATCTTTGGTGAGCTGTGAATCACTTAACTCTCTTAAATGCAAATCATGTAACCTGATTAAATCTTTTCTGTAGTAAGTAGTGCTTATGCTGTTAAATCCCCTGCAATTAAATATTAAAGAATATAAAACGTACAAATTTGGATTTTTCATTCGACTCACCTTGATATTAAATGATGGGAAACTTGGTTCAAAGATAACAACAAGATTATTGGAGGTTTTAAATGGTTGTGTTAGCCAAAAAGATATAAACAATATCCTGGAACCTTATTTTCCTAGGTTCTAAAACTAACCAGACGGATAACAATAACTATCTACAAAGAGGTAAAGGCTGTCGTGAATGCATGTTTCTCCGTGAGATACGATCTGACTCCATTCTGCTAAGTCGGGCTATCGGCGGGGTGTAACGAGGATATGACATTGCAAATCGGAGACAGTGAACAGTCTGGGTGAATTTACCTCGTCTCAGCCTTAATTCTAACTAATCTTGAGACATATCGGGTAATACTCGTGTGCAAGGATAAAAGTTAAACAACCCGTTACTGGAGAGGCTGGAGTGAGGACTTGTCGCAAGATCCTGCGGCTAACCTCACTCACGTAGAATTAACATGGCGCCCAACGTGCTTAAAGCATAAAGAACTCAAGATACCAAGGCGTGCGTCAGTGGACTGACCGAGCGCCAGACCACAACTCTCCTAGGGTAGAGGAGTTGTAGCACGGCAGGACTAGCTACCAGCTAAGTACCCCTTATACTACTAGGCAGTGGTGGGGTAAGTGGGGCTTACTAAGGACTACTGACCATGGTTCAAACGGTAAGTTAAGCAGACAGTCTGTTCCCATCCGAAGCGCAAGGTATAGAGTCCGGGAGGCTCTGAGGAACAGACAACTCGAGACGGCAAAAACGAAGAATGGCCACAGGAGTGGCAACAGTAGGACTGGTGGACCAGTCCAAAATGAACGATCCAACTGAAACAAAACCTGAGCTGTTATCTACTACCACGACGGAGGATTCTCAAATCCAACAGGCAAAAGAAGGCATGGATCAAGGACAACACCCCACATCAGTCTGGAATCGACTCGGACGAACAATTCCTCGAGAAAACGATGTTGGGGCTCTGAGAGTGGTAGTAAAGGGAAGTAAGAGAGAAGTGACCTTCATTGGGATGCCTGGTGAGACCTTGGTCCTCAAGATCGATCAAGCAGTAGGGTCTTGTGACCTTGACCAACAGTGTTGGGATGGAAAGAGAAAAAACGGGATGAAACAAACCCCAAGAAAGAAAAAAGCAGCCCCTAGGGCTCCCCAACAACAAAGGAGATTTCAAGCCGAGGCAGCTAACACAACACCTCGAAGATGGGGCGACTATGTGCCCTCAAAAGACTATGCTAAAATGACCCCTGATGAAAGAAAGGCCCTTCGTGAATTCCGACTGAGAAGGGATAGGGGACCAGCTGAATAATGGTCGACAGGTTGCGGGTCACCCTTGATAAACATTATTAGGACGTGTCGAAATCTATGCCAAAGTGGATGGAAAACCTTACCTAATAGTCTCTGGGGCAGAGGTGTCTAAGACCCGCATAAACCTGAAAGCAGTAAGACATCTTATAGTTCAATTGGCAAACAGGACCGTACAAAAACCTGTGAAAATATCCCCAATGTAACAGAACAAAGAATGAATGAGAGCGACTTCTCCCAGGCTGGGAAAGAGAAGTTGAAGCAGATTATTAAGTTGGACTCTGTGGCTAGATTCGAAGATTCCATGCTAAAGAAGGAGACTATTAGCAGAGGAATGAAGAAGTGGATCTTATGTGCAACAGAGAAAGATCGTTTTTGTCGGGATCGAGAGTGGGAACAAACCCCGGCGGGCCGAGGGTCCCACAGGAGTACGTGTTAGAGGTTGTGCGTGGCGTGCATGAAGGGCTAGGTCATACGGGCGTACAACCTACACGTAAGGAGTTGGAGAGTCAGGAGCTCTGGATTCCCATGAAGCAAATTCACAAGGTGCTGCATGACTGTGTGGTATTTGGTCAATACAAACTCAGGACGATGCAGGCACCTAGTGGATGAACAAACTGGCAGGTGTCACGGGTGGCACTTGTTAACAGTAAGAAAAACAAGAAGGCAACGGTGTTGCTATCATGCTGAAACGATTCTGTGGGTCGTTGGGCTTTCCAAAGGAACTGAGAGCTGATGATGGGACACACTGTCACAACGTACAAGTGGATCACTAGTGTCAGACTTTTGGGGTGATGCGTTTTCTCACTGCCCCCCACAACTCAAGCCAGCAAAGTTGAAAGAAAGAAAGAAAGAAAGAGCCATAGGTTTAGCCAACACATTGGATTAGCTAAACATGCTAATACCAAGGAATGCACTAAAACTGTGGAAGTAGGACAAGCCTTGAATGACAGGCGTTGAGCTGGAAGACCCTCCCCCGGTGAGGAGCTTAACCAACGTCAATTTAACACGCTGGACAGTAGCGGGGCCTCAAGGTTAAAGAGGAACAACCAGCCTCCAACACTTCATTTGAGGTTGGACAAAAGGTGTGGGTCAGAGCACAGGATCACCCATCAGCAGTTGCAGTGGAGCACAAATGGAACGCCACAGACAAAGTGATGAGAATATTAGACAATAACACGGTTGTGTTAACAAAAGCAGGGAATCCAATAAATAGAGCAACTGTAGCCAATTCCTAGCTAATTCAAACCAGAAACCGGATTATGGCCAATGAACCAAGTACCATGCTCCCCTATCGTAGAATGGCCACTATATGCGGGGGAGTTATCTTAAGACAACAACCTCAGAGCTTTGGGCAGGTAGGGCTCTGAAGACCTTGGAGTACGCCAAGAGAAGATACCTGTCAGCAGAATGCGAAATGATGAAGTGGAACAAGCTGTAAAACAGCTGTGAAGTCAACATGGAACCTACTGGCCTACCCATTTGGTGGGAAGGACCAGGAGAAGTTAGGCCCCTCAAAACTTGAGGTGAAGATAAAAGACGAAAAGATTAGCCCCTCAAATCTGAGGTGAAGAACAAAGATGAAGAAATTATCCCCTCTGAGGCGAAGAACCTGAGGCGAAGAGAAAATATAAAGATTAAAAAATAAACCCCTCAGAACTGAGGTGAAAAGAAAAGATGTACGGGAGTACAACTGAAGCCAGTAAAGGTGGATACCTTTATTTGTGGGAAAAACTAGGACCACAGTTTTGCCAAGAGTAATGATCTTCACACAATGGGAATTGAGTGAAAGAGGCCCAAAAGATTGTACCTGTGAATGGGAGGGGACTATGGTGAAGTACTATGTAAATTGTCAAACGAGGATGCTGTAGATTCCCAGAACAGCTGCACATAGTGTAGACACGCCCATAAGACCTGACTCCACCCAGTGGATTAAAGTCTCGGTACAGATGATCGTGGCTCCACACAAGGGAGTGTATTCGGTGGGAGCTACGAGACAGCTGATCAAAGACAATAAAGAAGACACAAAAAAGTCCCAACCAAAGTAAAACAGAGAAAAAGCAAAGTGTGCTGAACGCTTGGGCCAGCAAGACATTTCTGAGGGAATGGAAGCACATGAACAAGGAAATGGACAACTAAAAACTGAACGACGGGGCGCTAGAATCATCAAAGGATCTCATCATCGCAGAAGGAAAGGTAGAGAATTATTAGATCAAATCGTGAGGTGTCCAAATTATATCTGGAAAGGGAGAGATAATATAAAATCTGCAAAAATCATCGAAACATGCTGGTCCTGGGACAGAGACCCGCTTTACAATGACTCAGACTCAGAGGACGAGGCACCCACTTATGTGTGGAATTTGCTGATTCAACGATCCAGGACAGGACCGTATCAACCAGCTCTAATTGTACGGAAAGAACTAGTAAAGTTAGACCGTCCCAGAAAAGATTATACCTTGAACTTTAACAGAACTAAAAATTACTACTGCTCATGTATAATGTTCTACAGGAGCAGAGAGAGAGAGAGAGAGAGAGTCAGAGAGAATTTATTGTCATTTGCACCGCATGTAGTACATGTGTTGAAAACGAGATTATGTACACAGGGTCCCAGTTACATCCAACAACAAATGCAAGAGAAATACAATAATAACATCTAGGATTAACTAAGAGAGACATCACATCAGCTAGTAATACACTAAGCCCTAATGTAGTAGAAAAACATCATTATAAACAGCAGCACGAACATGAGCAGATGGTCACAGATGAACGCAGCAACAAGAAACAGATCAGTACAGTATCAGTATGATGTGACATTTTGCAGTGTTTATTCTTATTATTTATTTATTCATGAGTCTGACAGCCTCAGGGTAGAAGCTGTTTCTCAGTCTAGTGGTTCTACATTTGATGCTCCTCAACCTCCGTCCCGAGGGGAGTGGTGCAAAGAGTGAGTGTGCTGGGTGAGTGAGGTCTTTCATGATGCAGGTGGCTCTTTTTCTGCATCTGGAGGTGTAAATGTCTGTGATGGTGGGGAGACTGACTCCCACAGACTTCTGTGCAGCCTTCACCACTCTCTGCAGAGCTTTTCTCTCTGCAACTGTGCAGCCTCCATGCCACACGTTGATGCTGGAGCACAGGACGCTCTCCACTGCACACCTGTAGAACGAGGTGAGGACTGGGCTTCTCAGACCGGCTCGTCTCAGCCGTCTGAGGAAGTAGAGTCTCTGATGACCTTTCTTGATCAGGCTGGTGGTGTTATTGCTCCAGCTGAGGTTATCATTCAAGTGTACACCCAGGTATTTGTAGCTGGAGACCACCTCCACCGCAGATCCACCTATATACAGTGGGGTGTGGGTGTGTTTGTTCCTTCTGAAGTCCACAATCATCTCCTTCGTCTTCTTCACATTCATGTGAAGGTTGTTCTCTTTGCACCAGCTCTCCAGATGTTCCACCTCCTGTCTGTAGCTGGATTCATCATTATCTAGGTCTTTAGCAAAGACCTAACTAAAGGGTCTCTTAGGTGTATCACTGACTATGCAGTAACAAAAGACTCATGGAGAATGCCATACATCCCCAGCCCAATGGGGACACCATGGATCTTCAATGTTGTCTATTTAATAGTACTCGGAATGCAATTCAAAATCAGATGGGGCCATAATTACAGAGAGCCACATCAAACACATTTCTGCGAGATCTCCATAGGGGAGTTGGAGGTTTGGACAACAAGCCGAGCCATGAAAATAAGCATCTACAACCGAGAAACTAACCCAAACAAAATAGTGGTTGAAAACACTGAGCTGCCCCTACGAATGCTGTGTGATCGAGTCTACACACCCATCAACGATTGGGAAGAATACCCAGTGCGAATGGCTTACAGGACAACTGTATCGTACAGAGGACATCCACTTGTCAGTACGGTAACAGCGTTGGAAGAAAGGGGTGAACACTATGTGCAATATGGAAGAAAATCCATGGAAATGTTCAGACAGAGACTGGGTGAGGCGGAGGAACAGCACCGAAGAGGTGAGGACCCATCTGACGAACCTTTTTGTGGGCTGCAAGGCCCCCAGCTTGAACCTGCATGTTGGGGGGTCTACCAATGGAAGTGGGTGTGGAGAGGGTTGAGACCAGAATTGCCACACCCATCTCCTCTCTGCGTGGAACTGTACAAAGGACGTGTGAAAGGAAAAGAGGACCAAGTCCCAGTGAGAGTCAAAAGCGACCACATTGGTAATCTGGAACGCCCACAGATGGTTGACCACCTCACACCATGTAGCATGCAGAACCCCATAGAAGAGCAGTGACAGAGAAAGACATAATAGACTCAAGACCGATCGCCAAAAATACCAGAAAGTCTCATTTGGATGAACCTCAAGAAGAATATCACCCTAAGCTTTGTCCTCCAACCTCACCATGGATATTTAATGTGGTCTACATGACGATAAAAGGAATAAGTATCAGATTGAAATGGGGACCCAAACCCCAACAGAAATGGCACCTGGAAGGACCCCAGCCTGAACCTACCGAATGGCTGGTGATTCGGTGGAAGTGGGTATGGTAAAGATTGCAACCTGGATGGCCACACCCCTCTCCACTATATCTGGAGCTCCTCAAAGATCGAGTGACCACAACTCACAGGCGCTCGAGGAGGAAGCCCAGAGCTAAAAGAAGCAAAGTCTTTGAAAAGAAACTCTCTCAACATGACAAGTCTGGAAAGTAGACTAAGTCGAGATGATTCAAACAGCGATGCAGATCCACACATCAATGAAGAAGATCCACACATCTATGAAGATGTACCACAAATCTATGAAGATATGGCGACCCCTAACCGACCTAAGGACTGTTTAAGGATTATGAGAATGGATAAAGCAACTTGTCTACGAACCCTGCTGCAGGGATTCGTAGTGTTAATAGGCTTAGTTATGTTGTTGGTTATTTTGTATCAAGCCGGAATCAGACCATGGAGCCTAACGCATGTAAAAGTCTCCCATGGGAGATCCAAATATGCAAACATGACTTGCTGGGACACCACGCAAAGAGACATCTTCGTACCATGGGACAGAAATGAAACTGTTGAAAATCTTACCAAGACCTGGGAAAGAGTAAGACTAGCAGGCTATCCAGCTTGGATGTACCAGCTGAGAAACACCCCTGAATGGGTGTCTGCAGTAGAAGCTGAGAACTTAACGGGGCCAGACAAACCCCACTTCAAGGTAATCAATCTACTGATTTTGCCTGAAGGAATTGTGACCTGGATAATGCTCCTGCATCACAACATAAAAAGGACAACGAGATGTAACTGGATTCATCTGGACAAAGAAACCCCTGAATGGCACTGTGATTGGGGCTGTAGACCACTAATGGGATTATGCCACCAAGGATATTGGAAGGCTGAAGTGATTTATCCTGCCCCACCGAAGGATGACAGCTGCCAGGCCATACTTCCTCGTTGGGAATTTTGGGGCAATATTCATCTGGACTGTGACAAAGTCCCTCCTTTCATCAGAAGAAACCGAACTGGAGAACATCAAAACCTAACCAAAAGTCAAGACTGTCCACACCGTAAAACACAAGACGGTGCCAGAATCAACGCTACTGAGCAAAGTCCCAAAGTACGACCCAGGAGGTTTGATTCCGAAAGCAGAAAGAAATTGATAATTTTAGCCAACACCGCTTAAACCCCCCCC
>JBBPBX010074314.1:0-17608 GCA_038048925.1 Garcialebias charrua
AAAGCACATGACAGAACACAACAATGGAACATACATGCATAAAGACTAATAATATTCATGAGCTTGCAGTAGAATTCTATAAATACACATACCCATATCTACAAATATATATATAGTATACATACATATACTTTTATATTCATTTATATACCCATCTACATATCTGCATATATCTATATATAATCCCTGCATCCATTTGTGTGTGGTTGTGAGCATGCATAAGTGTATAAGGTTCCTCCAATAGAACATTTAGTAGCGACTGTGAAGCATCAGAGATCCGTCCCCCCATAGCCCGAGGCAGACGAAGGGGCGATCAAAGCCCAAGACCCCAGGGAGGACCCCGAGCCCAGAGTCCCCAGGACCACCCGAACAGGACGAGCCACTAGCCCACTCCCCAGATCCTACCAAGGGGAAGAACCGGACAAACCCCTACCAGCGACCACATACAATGACCCCCCGGGGTCGCCCGCAACAAATTCACAGGCCCCCGCCGGAGCCCGTTGCACCGACGTAGCCCCAGGGCCGGTCACCGAGGCCCAGGCACCGGGGACGCCCACCCCTCAGGCCCAGACCCGACCGGACCAGAGGGCACGAGCCCCACCAAGCAGCCACCAGGCCGTGCCGACAAACGCCCAAGCGCCCAACCCCAGATAGTGAGGGCCCCAAGCACGCCCGCAGGCAAAGGAACACACACTAGGGAGGGCCACGTGGCAGGAGCGCGACACTTAGGGCCGAGATACACTCGAGCGTATTCACGATACGCCTATACGCACCGTACGTACATCAAGGCAAAAGCGTAGCCCCGCGTAGCCCCTCAGGGCACGTAAGCGCAAAGCTTTTTTTTTACGTCCGCGTGCGCGGTATCTGACCGTAAACTTCCCCGGCGCCGGACTGTTTTGTATGTTACACAAATGAAATAAATTCCCCTTCTTTATTGCTGATCGGGCCTTTTCTTTTGTTTTTTTGCCTAAAGTCAAGTAATCACTTCTTCCTCCGTTCACTTCATGAATGAAATGAATGAATTCAGGTCCTACCTGGGTGCGCGATGTTTTAAATATCCCTGGTGGGCTGTGTGCTGCAGGAAAAGCACTCCCTGTTATTATTTTTATTTCTGAGAGAACTTTGTACTGTATAACATATATAGTAGAAACACCGTATCAGAACACCGCCGCGGTCTTCAAGCGAGCTACATGAGCAGCTGACTGAAAGCTGTCAATCATTTCAGTAGGCGTGTCAGCAAGTGACCAATCAGCGAGCTCAGTTGAGTCCCCTCCGTGCGCAGCTGCTCATATTACAACAAGGAGAACGAAAGCGTTTGAAAGCTGATAGTTTCTGAAGTATAGCAGCAAAACACATGGGCACAAAATGCGTGCGTAGAGTGGCGTACCTGAGGACGCTCAAGTGTATCTCGGCCTTAAGTAGCCTCATTTCAATTTATCTTAATTACTTCCACATTTTATCACTGACATATTACAATTCAGGGGTATTCAGGGGTTCTGGAGAGGAGGGTCCGTCGGATAGTCGAACCTCGGATTCAGGAGGAACAGTGTGGTTTTCGTCCTGGTCGTGGAACACTGGACCGGCTCTTCACCCTCAGCGGGGTCCTGGAGGGTGCGTGGGAGTTTGCCCAACCAGTTTACATGTGCTTTGTGGACTTGGGGAGGGTATTCGGCCGCGTCCCTCGGGGGGTTCTGTGGGGGGTACTCCGGGAGTATGGGGTACCAGGCCCTTTGATGAGGGCTGTTGGGTCCCTGTGCGGCCGGTGTCGGAGCTTGGTCCGCATTGCCGGCAGTGGGTCGGGCTCGTTTCCGGTGGGAGTTGGGCTCCGCCGGGGTTGCCCTTTGTCACCGATTCTGTTCATAACTTTTGTGGGCAGAGTTTCTGGGCGCGGCCGGGGTGTTGAGGGGATCCGTTTTGGTGACCTTAGAGTCACTTCTCTGTTTTTTGCGGATGATGTGGTCCTACTGGCTTCATCGGTTCGTGGTTTACAGCTTTCGCTGGAGCGGTTTGCAGCCGAGTGTGATGCGGCCGGGATGAGGATCAGTTCCTCCAAGTCCGAGGCCATGGTCTTGAGCCGGAAAAGGGTAGCATGCCCTCTCCGGGTCGGGGAGGAGGTCCTGCCCCAAGTGGAGGAGTTTAAGTATCTCGGGATCTTGTTCACGAATGAGGGAAAACTGGAGCGTGGGATCAATAGGCGAATAGGTGCAGCGTCCGCAGTGAAGCGGGCGCTGTACCGGTCTGTCGTGGTGAAGAGAGAGCTGAGTCAAAAGGCAGGGCTCTCAATTTACCGATCGATCTACGTTCCCACCCTCATCTATGGTCATGAGCTTTGTGGTTATGACCGAAAGAACAAGATCTCGGATACAAGCGGCTGAAATGAGTTTTCTCCGCAGGGTGTCTGGACTCTCCCTTAGAGATAGGGTGAGAAGCTCAGTCATCCGGGAGGGACTCGGAGTAGAGCCGCTGCTTCTCCACATCGAGAGGAGCCAGTTGAGGTGGCTCGGGCATCTGGTTAGGATGCCTCCTGGACGCCTCCCTGGTGAGGTGTTCCGGGCATGTCCCACCGGGAGGAGACCCAGAGGAAGACCCAGGACACGCTGGAGGGACTATGTTTCTCGGCTGGCCTGGGAACGCCTTGGGATTCCCCCGGAGGAGCTGCTCCAAGTGGCTGGGGAGAGGGAAGTCTGGGCCTCCCTACTTAGGCTGCTACCCCCGCGACCCGACCCCGGATAAGCGGAAGAAGATGGATGGATGGATGGATGGATATTACAAGACCATGTCATAACACAAATGCAAGTTAATCATTACTGGATGGCCAACAATAATGAATTTAATGTATACTCACTGGGCGTTGACAGATCCTTGCGCTGAAGCACTGCGCTTGCATATTGAGGACCTAAAAGCATAAGATTATTCAGCAATGCAAAATAATTAAGATGAAGCAAAAAGGTGAGCATTAGCTGTGACAGGTCCAAGGACCATTAAAACACTCAAAGCCAGACGTCTAAAAAAAAAAAAAAAAAAAGTTAGCATAAGTTTTCTATATATATATATAGAAGTTGTCTATATATATATATATATATATTAGTTGTGTATATATATATATATACACAAGTTGTCTATATATCTAATACCTTTTAATACCATCACAATATTTTTTAATACCATCACGACACTGAGCTACAACCGTAGCGGCAACCTCTTGTACTTCAGTTTAGAGCAACTACCGTATTGGTAAGTGATAAGATTACTGTCATTTTCTTCCTAAACTTTAGTAGTACATGTAGTTTTATATTACTGGATATATAATTTGCTTCTTGCCTCAATAAAAGCACTGACCTATTTGTTATTTAAATCTAACCCAAGAGAAAAAGTTTGTTCCCACACATAACATATCTCTAATGGCAAATGAAAAACTGTAAACTTGAAAACAGAACAGTTTAGTTAAAATAATTCAACACTGAAAACAGTACAGTGTACATGCACAATTCTTAAAGAGAGGGAGAAAAATAACAACTACTGTACCATATTTTTCATCCTGTAAGTCGCAGTTTTTTGCATAATTTAAATGCCTTGCAACTTATAGGCCGAAGTGACATATTTATAGATTTTTTCCCCATATTTATAAACCACTTTTTGACTGAAATATGGCCGTTTCCATTCATTCTGACTGAAAAAAAAAAAACTGCAGTTCCTGAAGGCCTGAAGGTAACAGTATGGCATGCTGTTGGCTGTTGTATCATGTAATAGGAAAACGTGCCTATAATGACAAATTTAAAAAAGTTCAAGACAAAAACAACTGGACTTTATTATACTATTTATTATACTATTATACTATACTTCATTGTTTTTTTTCTTGCACTTTTTAGAATTCACCATGTCCTGATGACTGAGAATCTTCACTACCTATTAATGACCCAATCGGCCTGCCATACTCTCCCCACCTCTCTGCACTGCTTGCAGCCAGCTGCACCACGGCGGCGAAATGCAGCTAATTTTACCATTAAAGTGCATTTATTAAGAAAATGATTCATTCATTCATTTAACCATTAGGTGCATTTATTAAGAAAACGTTAGACTGAGACACACCTTTACTATAATTTCGAGCTAACAAACAATTGTTTAGGTACATTTCTTGTTAAATGTTGGAGGATAAAGCCACACTCCTCTTTCCTGTTTCTTTTTACAGACATAAGCCTCGCCTTTACTTGTCTCAAATCATCTAGCTCCAAGCCACAGCAGGTTTTGTTAATTCAAGTGAACAAAGCTTACATAATATGCAAAACAGAACCGATTACCTTCAATGTCCAGTCGTGAGTCCGACAGATGAACAGAGCAAAGTAGCAGCAGTGCAGCCTGCTATATTTGAATGAAGCGTGGCAAAGCAAGAGTGGCGTTGATTGGTTTGGACCTGATCACGTGCTACTTCCCAAGTTAAGCAAGAGGGGCTTTGATTGGTCAGGATTTGCTCTCCAAATGGAGCCCAGAGGGACTTGAAGTCCCTCTGGGGGAGGGACTTCACTTTACAGGAGCTTGGGTTTGGCTTCACTGAGTGAAGCTCCTGCTGTTGTTATGGTGATTACCCCACCCCCCAAAGAATGTCAACATTCAAGAAAGCCCATCACCCATCAGCAGCATTTAGCATTACCTGTCCTGGCTGCATACAGTATAACAAACGTCAGAGAGTCAGAGTCAGAATCTTTATTGTCATTCACACCACATAGTACATGTTATGAAACGAGATTATAAACACTGCGTCCCAGTTACATCCAACAACAAAATGTGAGAGAAAAACAGTAATAACATCTAAGAAGGTTTTTGCCATGATTTCAGAATCTGTTGGAATCATGGCAAAAACCAATGCAGATTTGTTCCTGTCTTTGATTTTATACCTCTACCTTATGTTTTGCTCGTTTTTTGATACTTTGTTTAAAAAAAAATAATAATAAAAAAGTATTTCTTTCTTTCTTTTGTTTTTTTCTCTTTTTTGTTTTCTATTGTTTATTGTTTGTTTATTGTTTAAGGAAATTCTACCATTGCTGTTCATTGTTCTTTAGTTTTAGCAGGTCGCTTTCGTAAATGAGCCCATGAGGTTCAATAAGATTTACCTGACTAAATAAAGGTTGAATGAAAAAAAAGATGTGGGCAGATATAATACGATTTCATCTTCTTTCTGCTCCCTTCATTTTATCCTACTTGTATTCTTGTATCTGATGAAACTGTCTTGTATTGTTCTTTTAAAATGAATGAATAAACATCAAATCAAATCAAATCAAAGATGTGAACTAAGAAAAACACCAACTAAAAATACACTAAGCACTAATATCATAGAATAACATTATGGGGCGGCCGTGGCACAGTGGTAATGGCAGTCGACCCCCGATCGGAAGGTTGGAGGTTCAAATCCCGCATCCGCCCACCATGTGTCGTTGTGTCCCTGGGCAAGACACTTAACCCCGAGTTGTCCCCGGTAGGTCTGGATGGCGCCTTGCAAGGCAGGCTACCACTACCGGTGTATGAATGTGTGAATGAATGGGTGGATGGCTGGTATTGTAAAGCGCTTTGGGGCTCCTCACAGGGGGCTGGAAAGCGCTATATAAATAAGCTCCATTTACCATTTACCATTTTACCATTATACTCCAACCAGTAGCACGAACATGAGTTTGCATGAGCAGATGAACACAGCAACACAAAACAGATCAGCAAAATGAACAGATCAGCAGCAACATGAAACAGATCAGTAACATGAACAGATCAGCAGCAACATGAAACAGATCAGTAGCAATATGAAACAGATCAGTAGCAACACAAAACAGATCAGTAACATGAACAGATCAGCAGCAACATGAAACAGATCAGTAGGAACATGAAAAGATCAGCAGCAACATGAAACAGATCAGCAGCAACATGAACAGATCAGCAGCAACATGAAACAGATCAGCAGCAATATGATGTGATTTTTCACAGTGACCATTCTATCCATCCATGGTTAGATATTCATGAGTCTAACAGCCTCAGGGTAGAAGCTGTTCCTCAGTCTAGTGGTTCTACACTTAATGCTCCTCAACCTCCTTCCTGAGGGGAGTGGGACAAAAAGTGTGTGTGCTGGGTGAGTGGGGTCCTTCATGATGCAGGTGGCTCTCTTCCTGCATCTGAAGGTGTAGATGTCTGTGATAAATCAAAAAGGCGTTCAATTCAAGATCAACTGGACTTTATTTGTAACAGAAAACGTTTCGACTTCTGTCCAGAAGTCTTTTTCAATTGAAAAAGACTTCTGGACAGAAGTCGAAACGTTTTCTGTTACAAATAAAGTCCAGTTGATCTTGAATTGAACGCCTTTTTGATTTATCATGTCCTGGATGACTGAGAATCTTCACCAGCATATGTCTGTGATAGTGGGGAGACTGACTCAAACATCTTCTGTGCAGCCTTCACCACTCTCTGCAGAGCTTCTGCAGCTGTGCAGCCTATGCCACACGTTGATGCTGGAGCACAGGATGCTCTCCACTGCACACCTGTAGAAGGAGGTGAGGACTGAGCTTCTCAGTCCAGCTTGTCTCAGCCGCCTGAGGAAGTAGTCTCTGATTACATGTACCTTTCTTAATCAGGCTGGTGGTGTTGTTGCTCCAGCTGAGGTTGTCATTCATGTGTACACCCAAGTACTGGTAGCTGGAGACCACTTCCACCGCAGATCCTCTTATGTTCAGTGGGGTGTGGGTGCGTTTTTTCCTTCTGAAGTCCACAATCATCTCCTTTGTCTTCTTCACATTAGCCGTGTTTCCATCCATTTTCATTTCGATTTTTGAGCTAATTTTTGAAATCTCGCAAATATGTAAATACAAATTAATGCGAAGCAGAAGCGTTTCCATCTGCTGGCTTGAAGCGCATCTACCAAGCCACGCACAGCGTCATTACGTCAGACGTCAGCGTCATTACGTCAGACGTCAGCACTGCGCATGTCTACAGTAAACAGGAAGTAGCGGTTGAAAACAGAACCCGGCCACACTTCTCGTCAAAATGGAGAGAATATTTCAGGTACGTGTTGCTATCGGGCAAGTTGTATTTATTCTGTCATGCCAACTAGTTTTAGCGATGTTACATGTTGTCCGGAGCGGAACAGCTGAACGTCACGTGACGTGAATGTTCGCTTCGGCAGCACGAGTCGGCAAATGTGTTTCCATCTGTCGTTTTGCGCATCTGCTCGGTTTCGAAGATCCCAAAAACCACCTCAAGCGAGTGTATCTACTTTTTGGTGAATTTCAGGAAGTAACCTCGCATTTTGCCGTTTCCATTAAGCTTTTCTGCTGCAATACTTCAAAATGCGCACCTAGAAACCTTGATGGAAACACGGCTATTGATGTGAAGTAAGGCTAGGCCATATCATATCGTTCTCCATAATACTGGTAAAATAAGCTTGCCCGGGCAAGAAAAATGATATCATGATATGCTAATTTCATGACGTAATACATCAGGGTGCCCCGCCCCCTTAACAACTGAGCGCGCCGAACCGAACTACGCACCTCCCCTCCACCTGTCTGTACTGGTGTAACAGTAATTAGTTGCGCACAATACCAGCTACCTAAAATGCTAAAAACAAACAACGCGCATCTCAGCTTCTCTCCATCCAGCTCTAAACTGCAGGTACAGACAGCTCAACTGTCTCTTGAGTTTCACAGTCGGTCCACGGACTAATGCCACGTCCTGACCAAACAGCTTTTCAACGGCAAAAAGGCTCGTCACGCACGCAAGTGGACGCACTGGACCCAGTGGTGTCCTGACCAGAACGAGAAGCTGCGGCGGTGTGGCGGCGGGGGGTGTGGGAGGAGCTTACCGGTACACCGAGTTCCTCACTGCACTCCGCCAGGCGAGGAGCTTTTTATTTCTGTCTCTGTAGAGAGCAGACTTGACTGGTCGTGAGGGACTTGTCGCGAACACACAGCTACAATGAGTTTCTCTTCCATAGTACATGACTCCGCGGGTTTTTTCTGTGTCCCACAAACAATACGTCACATAGTTGCGCAATACCCGCCCCCTCGTTTCCGCATCACATAGGGACTCTCCCCCTCTCTCCTCCCCCCGACTCTCCCTGATCAACCAATCAGGGAGAGTTGAACGGCTTTTGAACGTTTGAACGTTTGAACGGTGAAAACTTCAGCAATGATCAACGCGTGCTTGGAGGCTGAAGCGGGTTCACGTGCACGGAAAACGCTTTCCAGCACGCTCAACACGCACGTGACATGATGCCCGACGCCAAGACGCGGCTGGAGACGTATCCCCCATTGACTTTGCATGTAAACTGGACGCTCCTGCAGTTGAAAACGCGTTTGGTCAGGACGTGGCATAAGAAGCAGGTGATCAGAGAGAGTTCAGTCAGATAAATGAATCGGAATGAAACATTCCTGCAGGAACAGATGAAGCTGAAACACCAACAAGCTTCATGGTCAGCTGGACGCCTTGTTACAAGTTCTGGAAGTTCTAGCTCATTTAAAGGCAACATATATTTTGTTGTAGGTTTCATTAATGCTCAACAGATCTTAAGCTTCATTTTATTTAGTTGTTTTGGGAAACTACACCTGCACTTTATTTTTTCTGGTGGATTTTGTTGATCTTTATTTTGTGCAGACTTTTTCAATCTAAATAACAGAAGGATCATTAAAAAAATATATATACAGTACTTGGAGACTGAATAGTTTACTAAATAAATTAATTTCAATAAAATTACCCGTTGTTTTTAAAAAAAAATATATAATACTGCAATGCAACATGTTAAGTTAATTTTGTCAAATAAATAACTGATTTCTTTCTTTTTTTATTTGGGTTATATCACGAAATTTATCTTTATCGTCAGGATGCTCTGAAATATTACGATATAATATTCGAGCCATATCGCCGACCGCTAATGTGAAGGTTATTCTCCTTGCACCAGCTCTCCAGGTGATCCACCTCCTGCTTGTAGCTGGACTCATCATAGTTTGTGATGTATCCCACCACAGCTGTGGATCATGATTTTGAAGGCAGATGTGAAGTCCGAAAGAACATACGGGCGTATGAGTCCTTCTGTTCCAGGTGGATGAGAGCAGTGTGGACCACAGAGGAGATGACATCCTCTGTTGATTGGTTCTCACAGTATGCATACTGGTGAGGGTCCTCGTTGATGTTGATGGTTGTTTTAATGTGGGTCATGACCAGTTTTTCGAAGCATTTAGCTACTAACGGGTGAGGGCCACTGGCCAATAGTCATTCAGAGCAGTCACTGTAAAGCTTTTTTGGACTGGGATGATGGTGGTGTGGTCTTCAGGCAGACAGAATCTGTCTACAGGGCAAGTGAGGTGTTAAAGATATTGACCAGCACCTCGCAGAGCTGATCGGAACTTTCAACACTTTCCCAACACTTTTTTTTTGGATTATGGTATTTTGACAAATTGGGGTTAGGATTTCCAACTAAACGCAGTGATAGGACCACCAAACTCACAGATCCTGTTCTCCACGACAATCCTGACCGCAATCTGTGAGATTCATGTCTGTCTGTCTGTGTCGTGAACTTTCAACACTTTCCCAACACTTTTTTTTTGGATTATGGTATTTTGACAAATTGGGGTTAGGATTTCCAACTAAACGCAGTGATAGGACCACCAAACTCACAGATCCTGTTCTCCACGACAATCCTGACCGTAATCTGTGAGATTTGTGTCTGTCTGTCTGTGTCGTGAACTTTCAACACCTTCCCAACACTTTTTTTTGGATTATGGTATTTTGACAAATTGGGGTTAGGATTTCCAACTAAACGCAGTGATAGGACCACCAAACTCACAGATCCTGTTCTCCACGACAATCCTGACCGCAATCTGTGAGATTCGTGTCTGTCTGTCTGTGTCGTGAACTTTCAACACTTTCCCAACACTTTTTTTTGGATTATGGTATTTTGACAAATTGGGGTTAGGATTTCCAACTAAACGCAGTTATAGGACCACCAAACTCACATATCCTGTTCTCCACGAGAATCTTGACCGCAATCTGTGAGATTAGTGTCTGTCCTACGTTTAACCTATGAATTATGGGTATTTGTATTTTGACAAATTGGGGTTAGGATTTCCAACTAAACGCAGTGATAGGACCACCAAACTCACAGATCTTGTTCTCCATAACCCCCTGAACGTATTTTGTGAGATTTGTGTCTGTCCTACGTTTTCCCTATGAATTATGGGTATTTATGTATGGATATCATGAAAATATCCAATAGGATCTATCACAGATGTGTATCCGGAAAATATCCAATACTAGGATTTATTATGTATGGGTATCCAGAAAATATCCAATACTAGGATCTATCACAGATGTGTATCCGGAAGATATCTAATACTATGATTTATTATGTATGGGTATCATGAAAATATCCAAATGGATTTATCACAGATGTGTATCTGGAAAATATCCAAGCTGGAAATTGTCTAATGCAATGTTGCCAAAAAATACCACGGGCATTGCTGCTGTTTCTCACAGTTCCTTTGAAAAACCTGCTCTGTCAAGGATTTAACAAAAACACATTTAATGCTGGTTTAGGTTTTATCATTAAATATATTTCTAAAGCACAAATGACAGTATGGAGAAGTCTAGAAACAAATTTAGTTATGCTTTTGAATTGATTAATTGTTCGTGTGTAATATTTAATGTGTGACAAGAAAATGGGAGCACAAGCCAGTGTATCTCTTGTGCCGGTCCCAAGCCCGGGTAAATGGTGAGGGTTGTGTCAGGAATGGCATCCGATGTAAAACAATTGCCAAAACTATAATGCGAGTTCATCAAAGTGAAACCATACCGGATCGGTCGAGGCCCGGGTTAACAACGTCCGCCACCGGTGCTGTTGACAAACAGGGTGCCGGCGGAAATTGTACTACTGTTAGTCGAAGACCCCGAGGAGGGAAACGTGTCAGGAGACGGAGGGAGAGGAGGAAAGTGAAGAATGTAGGACTGAGGGTTGCAACTCTAAATGTGGGGACAATGACAGGCAAAGGTAGAGAGCTGGCTGACATGATGCAGAGAAGAAAGGTAGATGTTTTATGTGTCCAAGAGACCCAAGTGGAAGGGCAGCAAGGCTCGCAGTATTGGAGCAGGGTTCAAACTGTTTTACCATGGTGTGGATAGAAAGAGAAATGGAGTAGGGGTGGTCCTAGCCTGGTTAAAACCAGACCCTGTCCTTCACTTCGCTTCAGACAAGGGTCTGGACTTTCTCCATTGAAAATTCATTCAACCTTTATTTAGTCAGGTAAATCTTTTGAACCTCATGGGCTCATTTACGAAAGCGACCTGCTAAAACTAAAGAACAATGAACAGCAATGGTAGAATTTCCTTAAACAATAAACAAACAAACAATAAACAATAGAAAACAAAAGAGAGAGAATATATATATATATATATATATATATATATATATATATACATATATATATATATACATACATATATATATATATACATATATATATATATATATATATATATATATATATACATATATATATATAATATATATATATATATATATATAATATATATATATATATATATATATATATACATTCCTCCTTTTAACAAAGTATCAAAAAACTAGCAAAACATTATAAGGTATATGTATAAAATCAAAGACAGGAACAAATCTGCATTGGTTTTTGCCAGGATTCCAACAGATTCTGAAAACCATTTAGAGAAGTCAAGGTCGAGAGCTTCAGATCTTTTTGTAAGATATTCCATGAAGCAGGAGCGGAGTAGGAGAAGGCCCTTTTTCCAAGTTCAGTCCTCACTGACGGAACACTGCAGGTAATCATGTCCTGAGAGCGCACGCTGTAGCTGCACTCACGCAAAGACATGTAGGAGGAGATGTATGAGGGCAGCAGACCAAGAAGTGATTTGAAGATGAAAATGTACCAGTGGAAGAGTCTGCGTGAGGTTCTCCCCAGCTCCCCGGGCGCTGACCACGGCTGCTCACTGCACCACCTGGTGGTGGTTGGGTTAAATGCAGAGACCAATTTCGTCTGTCAAGTATGGGAAACATACACAGATGACAAAAATGTGATATTTATTTATTATTATTAATGATGATGTCCAGTTAACCAGTGAATACAGGGTGCAGTGGTGGGTACGATAATCACAACCAGTTATGAATCTTAGTGCACCATGATAGACAACATCCAACATCCGCAGGGTGCTTGTAGGAGCATTCATGTAGAGAATGTCACCGTAATCAATGGAGGGAAGGAAAGTCACAGATACAAGGCGTTTCCTAACATTCAGTGATAGACATGATCTGTTTCTGAAAAAGAAACCCAGTTTAACTTTCAGTTTCTTTACTAGGTTTTCCACGTGGAGTTTAAAAGAGAGATGTGAATCGATCAGGATACCCAGATATTTATAGGAATCAACAAACTCAATAGGTACACCATTTGAAGATAAAATCAGGTCAAATCAATTCTTGCTGGAGGCGTGGGCTCTGCTGATGGCTGCTCCCCCGTGGTCTTCTGAACTTGACATCAGCTCCACCTCCTGCTGAATTTTCTCTCGCTCCGTTGTATATTCTGTGTTTATATGATAATAAAACGTCCTAATAAAATAAAATAAAACCATGGATCGCTGGTCCAACACACCAGAAGACCAGGAAATCTGATGGGACTCGGGCAGCAAATTAAAACCTGACTTTAATTCTCTCGTGACAACCTGTCATTTCCTTGTTCATACACTCAGCGGAGGGTGAGGAAGAGAAGGAGGAGGGAGGAGGGAGCAATTACTTGACTTTTGGGAAAAAAAACAAAAGAAAACTCCAGATAAGGGATTAAGAAGGGGAAATTAATAAATTTGTGTCACATATCAAACAGTCCTGCATCGCTTTGCATCGCTTTGAATGAGAACATGCGGCTGCGCGCTGGGACAGGTGGGGGCATTTCCTTATCAGCGGAGGGAGAGAAGGAGGAGGAGGAGGGAGCGAACACTTGACTTTTGGCCAAAAAAACAAAAGAAAACTCCAGATAAGGGATTAAGAAGGGGAGATTAATACATTTGTGTCATTTATACAACAGTCCTGCATCGCTTTGAATGAGAACATGCGAATGCTCGCTGGCTGCGCTGGGACAGGTGGGGGCGTGGGTTAGGGGCCAAAAACTCCGCCCCTTCTCTGATTGGTCCGGTCAAAAAAAATCTACAAGAGAAATCCTGGTCTATGAGAGAAGTCCCAGACTGTGCAGTGAAGGGAAATGAGAATTGAGCAGAGCTGTGCAGGAAGGCGAGGGCCAGGCTAGGGTGGTCCTGAAGGAGGAGTTGGCAAAGAATGTAGTAGAGGTGAAGAAAGTGTCAGATAGGGTGATGTGTCTGAAGGTAGAAGTAGAAAGTCTGATGCTAAACATAGTCAGTGGTTATGCTCCACAGGTTGGATGTGATGCGGAGGAGAAAGATAAATTTTGGAAAGATTTGGATGAAGTGATAGAGAGTATTCCTAGGGAGGAAAGAGTGGTGATTGGAGCAGACCTGAATGGACATTTAGGTGAAGGAAACAGAGGGATGAGGAAGTGATGGGTAGGTTTGGTATCAAGGAAAGAAACCAGGAAGGACAGATAGTAGTGGATTTTGCCAAGAGAATGGAAATGGCTATAGTCAATACCTATTTCCAAAAGAGGGAGGAACATAGAGTGACCTATAAGTTCATAATATAGTTCTGTGCAAGCGCAGCTCTCTGGAGTGCAGGCTCCAGCAGCTGCAGCAGGGCGGAGCGAAAAAAGACAGAGGGCTGCGCAACGGTTTTCTGTGTTTATATGTTCATGAAAAGTTTTAAAAAATAAATAAAAACAGGGAGCGCTTCTCCTTCAGCCCACACAGCAGACCTGCACACCAGGAAATATGCTGGTGCAGCCTCGTTGGACATGACTTTAGTTCGCTCGTGACAAGTTCATTCATTCCTCCTCCTCCTCGGAGGAAGTGAATGGTGACAGCTTCAAGTGATCACTTGACTTTTGGCAAAAAAAACCAAAAGAAAATGCCAGATCAGCGATGAAGAAGAGGAATTTAATAAATTTGTGTATCAAAACAGTTCGGTGCGAGGCAGTTTGTCAACGCGTGCGCGTAGGCGTAGTAAAATTTGAGCTTGGCGCGTTCACGCCCGTGATCAAAAGCTTGTTCCGCGGCGCTCCCACGACGCTCCCTGGACGTGCCGCGGCGCTTGGAATAACGCAAAGCTATACTGGGGCCTTAATTCACAGACAAGACACCTCTGCTTCCCGTCTGGGAATCAACCCCAAAACTGAGTTGTAAAGGGCGAGGCATAGATCTGCGCTGGAGCGAGCGCTGCGCCACGCCCTGCCAGCGCCGTGTAAGCGCTGTTGCACAAGCCTTTGAACGCTCGCGCGAACGCGCCAAGCTCAAATTTTACGACCGCTCGCGCGCGCATTGTCTCATATTAAACTGCCCTGGTGGTGGACTGTTTTGTATGTTACACAAATGTATTAAATATCCCTTCTTCATCGCTGAACTTGGGTTTTCTTTTGTTTTTTTGCCAAAAGTCAAGTGATCGCTTGAAGCGGTCACCATTCGCTTCCTCCTCAGATGAGGAGGAATGAATGAACTTGTCACGAGCGAACTAAAGTCATGTCCAACGTGGATGCGCAGGTTCTAAACATTTCCTGGTGTGCTTGTCTGCTGTGTGGGCTGAAGGACCAGCGCTCCCTGTTTTAATTTTAAATTTTAGGACTTTTTTTATTAACATATAAACACAGAACAAAGCTGCGCAGCCCTCTGCCTTTCCCAACCTGTCAATCAAATCAGTAGGCTGTCAGCAAATGACCAATCAGCGACCTCAATTTGTCCCGTAGGTAAACGCTCCGCCCTGCTTCTGCTCAAATGACATCAAGTATTTGGAGCGAAAATGTTGGAGCCACACGCTGCTTCACGCTGAGCTCTGCTGTGAACCCCCCACGCGCAGCACACGCGCGTGGCGCGGCGCTCGGTCCAGCGTGAATTGAAAAAGTCGAAACGTCTTTTGCAACAAATAAAGTCGAGTTGATCTTGTATTGAACGCCTTTTTGATTTTATCATGTCCTGGACGACTGAGAATCTTCACCAGCATACCTTTGATGTTGTCATCATTCTTTGTTTGTAACCAGGTCTCTCTTGTAAATGAGTCCTCAAGGCTCAATGGGATTAACCTGCCTAAATAAAGGTTAAATGAATGAAATAGTAATTCAATTTGAACAAGATCCAAAACAATGGATTCTGTGAGGAAACAAGTTCTGTTTAACTACTATTTTATGGTGAGCTTTTTCATGGAGCTTCATGACGACCAGTGGATATACCTTTTTTTTTTCTTTGTGTATGTGTGAGTTAAATAAATTCTTAACATCCACTCCAAATCAACATTTTGATTAACAGAAATAATTTCAAACCTGCAAATAGATAACTTTTAGTGACCCCTGGTGGTTTCATGATGCAATAAAATATAATCTCAAAATACAAGGATTTCTTACAATGGAAAAAACTGTTGAATGGTAGAGTTTAAAGCTAATTAAAGAGAGATAAAATCAATTTTAATTTTAATTGGTGGTCAATGGAATAGTTTTGGCCATGAGGGATACCACAGGGAGTATTTGATACTAAGGTCAGTTTTGTTGCTAATCTTTGACATCTTTGACACATCCCCTATCTGTGTAATATACATTTGATAGAAAAAGAAAATCCTTTAGGATTTGTGTAAAGATAACATTTTACACACACATGCACACGCACACACACACACACACACACACACACACACACACACACACACACACACAATAAGCAAGTGTAGTCTGTTCATCGTTCTTTAGTTTTAGCAGTTCGCTTTCGTAAATGAGCCCATGAGGCTCAATAAGATTTACCTGACTAAATAAAGGTTGAATGAAAATTAATGAAAAGTTAAATATACATATCCAGACAATATCCAATACTAGGATTTATTATGTATGGGTATCCAGAAGATATCCAATGCTAGGCTTTATTATGTATGAGTATCCAGAAAATATCCAATATGAGGATCTGTCAGATATGTATCTGGAAAATATCCAATACTAGGATTTATTATGTATGGGTATCCAAAAAATATCTAATACTATGATCTATCACAGATGTGTATCCGGAAAATATCCAATACTAGGATTTACTACGTATGGATATCCGGAAAATATCCAATATGTGGATCTGTCTGATGTGTATCCGGAAAATATCTAATACCAGGATCTGTCACAGATAAATATCCGGCAAATATCCAATGCTAGTATTTATTATGTATGGGTATCCGGAAAATATCCAATATGAGGATCTGTCAGATGTGTATCTGGAAAATATCCAAAACTAGGATTTATTAAGTATGGGTATCCGGAAAATATCCAACACTAGGATCTGTCACAGATGTATATCCGTCAAATATCCAATGCTAGGATTTATTATGTATGGGTATCCGGAAAATATCCAATATGAGGATCTGTCAGATGTGTATCCGGAAAATATCCAATACTAGGATTTATTAAGTATGGGTATCCGGAAAATATCCAATACTAGGATCTATCACAGATGTGTATCCGGTAAATATCCAATGCTAGGATTTATTATGTATGGTTATCCGGAAAATATCCAAAATGTGGATCTGTCAGATGTGTATGCGGAAAATATCTAATACTAGGATTTATTATCTATGAGTATCCAGAAAATATCCAATAGTTAGATCTGTCACAGATGTGTATCCGGCAAATATCCAATGCTAGGATTTATTGTGTATGGGTATCCGGAAAATATCCAATATGAGGATCTGTCAGATGGGTATCTGGAAAATATCCAATACTAGGATTTATTAAGTATGGGTATCTAGAAAATATCCAATAGTAGGATCTATCACAGATGTGTATCTAAAGAGTATCCAATATTAGGATCTGTCACAGATTTGTATCCGGAAATATCCAATGCTAGGATTTATTATGTATGGGTATCCAGAAAATATCCAATACTAGGATCTATCACAGATATGTATCTGGAAAATATGCAGTAGTAGGATCTTTCTCATATGAGTATCCAGAAAATATCCGATACTAGGATCTCTCAAGTATGGGTATGCATAAAATATTCTATACTAGGATCTATCGCAGATGTGTATCCCGAAAATATCCTATACTAGGATTTATCATGTATGAGGATCCAGAAAAATATCCAGTGCTAGGATCTATCACAGATGGGTATGCGTGGGATATCCTGTACTAAGATCTGTTACAGATGAGATCTCCCCGTATACCACCGGAAACATATTGGATATGTGGCAGATACGGACAATTTCATAATGTTGTATCTCCCCGGATATTAGATCTTTTTGTCCAGTGTATATGCACCTGGTATGTAAGCTATCATGGATTAGATCAGCTACAATTACCAATTAAGGGGTGGATCAAGGCTGTAAAAATCAGATATAGGGATCTATACGTATAGAAATGTGGAGGGCTTCTGTAACGAAGGCCTCTTCTTTCAAACTATTCCTCCATTCATTATTTAGTTTAGGCTTAAACTAAAATAACAAAAATGAATTCTAGTTTGGTCTAAATGTCTGTTGTCT
>JBBPBX010074315.1:0-10459 GCA_038048925.1 Garcialebias charrua
ACCCCAATCAAAAACCCTGGCTAAATAAGGATGTCCGCACCCTGCTGGCAGCCAGGGACACTGCATTCAAGTCTAGAGATACTGAGGAGTTGAGAAAGTGCAGGAGAGAACTGGATGATGGCATAAAGAAGGCCAAAGCCGCGTATGCACAGAGGATCGAGGGTCAGTTCATCTCACATGATCCACGGAGCATGTGGCAGGGCATCAAATGCTTAACAGACTACAAGGGCAAAAGCAAACAATGCCCCAGGGACCCATCCCTGCCTGATGCCCTCAATAAGTTTTATGCACGTTTTGAAGATCCAAACAGACCAGCTAGCACCAGACTCACCTCATCACCAGACGAGGAGCACCTCAAAGTGACCGCAGCAGAAGTGAGAGGTAGTCTCAGAAGGATCAACCCTCATAAAGCTACGGGTCCAGACAACATCCCAGGGAAAGTTCTGAAGGAATGTGCGGACCAGCTCTGTGAGGTGCTGGCTGACATCTTCACCACCTCACTTTCACTGGAGTCAGTTCCCACCTGCCTGAAGACTGCCACCATCATCCCAGTCCCAAAAAGCTCCACAGTGACTGGTCTGAATGACTATAGACCGGTGGCTCTCACCCCGATAGTCGCTAAATGTTTTGAGAAACTGGTCATGTCCCACATCAAGACAACCGTCAACATCAGCGAGGACCCTCATCAATATGCATACCGCGAGAACCGATCAACAGAGGACGCCATCTCCTCTGTGGTCCACACTGCTCTCACCCACCTGGATCAGAAGGACTCATACGTGCGTCTGCTCTTTGTGGACTTCACATCTGCTTTCAACACCATGATCCCCCAAACTCTGATAGACAAACTATCCACACTTGGACTAAGCCCCTCCATCTGTAACTGGGTACTAGACTTCTTAACAAACAGACCACAGTCCGTGAAGATCCACAACTTCTCCTCCTCCACCATCACCCTCAGCACTGGCTCTCCTCAAGGATGTGTGCTGAGCCCTCTTCTGTTCACTCTGCTCACATATGATTGTACAGCCACACATCCAGGCTGTCATATTGTTAAGTTTGCAGATGATACAGCTGTGGTGGGATGCATCACAGATAATGATGAATCCAGCTACAGACAGGAGGTGGAACATCTGGAGAGCTGGTGCAAAGAGAACAACCTTCACATGAATGTGAAGAAGACGAAGGAGATGATTGTGGACTTCAGAAGGAACAAACACACCCACACCCCACTGTATATAGGTGGATCTGCGGTGGAGGTGGTCTCCAGCTACAAGTACCTGGGTGTACACTTGAATGATAACCTCAGCTGGAGCAACAACACCACCAGCCTGATCAAGAAAGGACATCAAAGACTCTACTTCCTCAGACGGCTGAGACGAGCTGGTCTGAGAAGCTCAGTCCTCACCTCGTTCTACAGGTGTGCAGTGGAGAGCGTCCTGTGCTCCAGCATCAACGTGTGGCATGGAGGCTGCACAGTTGCAGAGAGGAAAGCTCTACAGAGAGTGGTGAAGGCTGCACAGAAGTCTGTGGGAGTCAGTCTCCCCACCATCACAGACATTTACACCTCCAGATGCAGAAAAAGAGCCACCTGCATCATGAAAGACCTCACTCACCCAGCACACTCACTCTTTGCACCACTCCCCTCGGGACGGAGGTTGAGGAGCATCAAATGTAGAACCACTAGACTGAGGAACAGCTTCTACCCTGAGGCTGTCAGACTCATGAATAAATAAATAATAAGAATAAACACTGCAAAATGTCACATCATGTTGATACTGATCTGTTTCTTGTTGCTGCGTTCATCTGTGACCATCTGCTCATAATGACTCATGTTCGTGCTGCTGTTTATAATGATGTTTTTCTACTACATTAGGGCTTAGTGTATTACTAGCTGATGTCTCTCTTAGTTAATCCTAGATGTTATTATTGTTTTTCTCTTGCATTTGTTGTTGGATGTAACTGGGACCCTGTGTACATAATCTCGTTTTCAACACATGTACTACATGCGGTGCAAATGACAATAAATTCTCTCTGACTCTTGACTCTTTAAGTTTCTTATTTGTTTACATGCCTGCTCAGGTTCTGGTTCTGCTCAGGTTCTGCTCAGGTTCTGGTTCTGCTCAGGTTCTGGTCAGGTTCTGGCCAGGTTCTGGTCAGGTTGAGGTCATGTTCTGGTATTTTAAGTTGAGCTGCTTATTTTAAATTAGACATTTATACTGTTGCACTAAACTTCAATGTGAAGAATTTTATTTTAAATCTTATTACTTGATTGTTCAATCTACCTCACAGAAGTACTCTGTTAAATGTTAAGGTAAATAAAATAAAAATGAAGGGACATCTGGATCTGTTTCTTTTTTTTCCCCTTCATTTTAAAAATGTATTTTAGAAGTATCGGATCGGGACTCGGTATCGGCCAATTCCTAAAATTAAAGGACTCGGACTCGGGGCCAGAAAAACCTGATCGGGACATCCCTAATCCATGGTTTTATTATTTTTTTATTAACATATAAACAGAATATGCAACGGCAGCGAGAGAAAATTCAGCAGGAGGCGGAGAAGTCAAGTTCAGCAGACCACGGGGGAGCAGCCATCAGCAGAGGCCACGCCTCCAGCAAGAATCATTTCTCTATGGAGAAAGTCCAGACCCTAGTCCGAAGCGAAGTGAAGGACAAGGGTCTGGTTTTAACCAGGCTACCGGTTTCCCCCCACAGACCAAAAACATGCATGTTAGACTGATTGGTAACTCTAAATTGTCACTAGGTGTGAGTGAGAGAGTGAATGGTTGTTTGTCTCTGATGGAGACATGCCCAGTCTCTCTCGCACAGCGATGGCTGGACCAGTGAACCCCATGACCCAAAAAGGAAGAAGTGGGTAAAGATAATGGATGGACATAATTTACAATACCATCCAGTATAACACCAGTGAAAATTACAAGCACATGATAAAGATACAGTTTATGTAAGACAATGAATATTTATTTATTATAATAATCAGTGGTGTGTTCCTTTGTTTGCTGTGGGCATTCAGTAGAAAGACCTGATATGGTCAAGTTAAACTAAATTTCCCTCTACAAAAAGTGCATTCAGTGATGTTCATAAACAAAACAAATTTCCACAAATTTTCTGAGAAACTAGACCAGAAGCAGGAACAAACTAACAGAGCAAGTCTAAGTCCAACTTACCAGGAACCGATCTTTCTAAAACTGAACTTGCAGTCATTTCCTTCTCTATTTTACAGAATGGACTTTAAAACATGTCTTCTCTGTTACTAAACAGCAAAATCAATCAAATCCTACTGCATAACTGTGCTACCCTTTCACGAGTGTCGATGCAAAGCGTGGTGCATGCAGCATGCAAATACGCATGTGATCCGTGTTTACATACTGCACTCATCTGCAAGTTTCACCTGACTGAATTCGGCCCCACAAGCAGCCGGCACATGAATAGGATGTTTTTTTAAGCACCCTCTGACATTAGTTACCATTTGTTTATTACACTAACCTCTAAAATGTCTGAGTTGGTTCTGCTCTCGTGGGGTTCATTGTACTCGGTGTACTTCAGCAGGACTTTGTCCATGTCGGTGCTGGCGTACTGAAACAGCTTGTTGGAGCTGTTGAAGATGATGAGGGCGATCTCACAGTCACACAGGACACTCAGCTCATAGGCCTTCTTCATCAAGCCAAACTTTCTCTTCATGAAAGTCACCTGGGGAAAAAAAAAAAAGGCAAACATAAGTCTAGTTTTCAACAAGATGAGAGTTGATGGACTGTGACTGTTCAATTTAATCAACAAGTTTTTCTAATGGTACTACAGATAACAAATTATAATGTGTAATAATTCTCAGATGCAATAAGCAATTAAAGCCAACGAGCACTAAAACGTCTCCCTCGAAGCAAAATAGATGAATATTTGCTAGAAACAATGAAAAACTCTCTTTAAACAAAAAAAATAATAGTTTTTTTCCTTCTTTCGGCTGCTCCCTCCTTCAGGTGTTGCCACAGTGAACTAAGTCACATGAAGACATGGCAATTGTTTTTAAGCCAGATGCCCTTCCTGACACTACCACAGACCACCGAGCTACCACAGTCCCCTGAGTGGAGCAGAGAGCTGCTATCTAGGGCACCTGGTAGAAATGTTATTTCTAACCCGGGCCTGAAGCCCAGCCCGACCCAAATTTGGGCCGAGCTGTAATAATGTGCTGGATGGGCGGGCTGGGTTGGTGTCTGACTTTTGATTGCATCAGTGGATCAGTTGCAATCCAATTATATGGCAACATGGCTTGCCATACATTCACCAGCCGCACGTGGCCATTTCACCGCGAGCTGACCGGCCATGGGGGCTGAGATGGTGTAGAGGCAGGGCAGCCGGCTCAGGACCAGAAGGTCCCGGGTTCGATCCCCGGTCACTGCATACCTCGTTGTGTCCCTGGGCAAGACACTTAACCTCGAGTTGCTCCCGGTAGGACAGGCAGCGCCTTGCATGGCAGTCTACCGCTACCGGTGTATGAATGTGTATATGAATGGGTGGATGGCTGGTACTGTGAAGCGCTTTGGGGTCCCTCAAAGGGAGCTGGAAAGCGCTCCATTTACCATTTACCATTTACCATGAAAGAGTTAAAAATAAAGTTCGGTTAAGCTTCAGATGAGACTACACTGCCAGGAAACGATCCATAGCCCAAATGGACGTTCATTCAGCCGCTGCAATAAGCGGACGCGCACGGCCGATGACCCAAACAGGTGAGATCTCAAAGCAGACGTGTCAGAGCAGGGTCCGTGTCTGAATAATGCAGAATGCGCTTTGACGGCCATGAACGGACAAACACCCCCTCACCTCCGATCATCTGCCCCTTTAATTCAGCCACGCACGTCTGTCGATCATTAATAACTATATAAGCANTCCCTCCACGTGCTTTGAGGTCAGAGGATCAGGTACTCTTAATAGTTCCAGAAACTCGCCTTAAGCGCAGGGGTGACAGGGCGTTCTCTGTAGCAGGCCCAAGACTCTGGAACGAGTTACCGCTGCTCATCAAACAGGCCCCCTCCCTCTCGGTTTTCAAATCCCGGTTAAAAACTCACTACTACTCCATCGCTTTCAATGCCAGCTGATTTGTATTGGATCGTTTGATTTATGATCTGCAATGTTTTTATGTTTTTCGTGTTGTACTTCATTGTCTGTGTTACCTGTTGCGTGTTTGTTTGTCCAGCACTTTGGTGTGGACTTGTTCCTGTTTAAAGTGCTTTATAAATAAAATGGTATGGTATGGTATGGTATGTTGTACAGTTACTGTGTGTGTTTATGGATGAATGTGTGGTGTAATGTGTTAGATAAGTGTTTGTAAATAAAGTTCTGTGCATGTTTATGGCCCAGTATGTCCGCTTGTTCAGTCTCATGCCGATAAATGTGTGTGCGGCGCTCCGTTAGCGTTATTTCCGCGACTTACGAACGAAATCAAGACCTACGAACGAGACGTTATTTTCACCCCGAGCTACGGCAGAATCGAGCTGCGAACGGTCCTTAGGTCCAGGTTAAAAAATGCAGATGAAATTAATAAAATGTCAGAAGGACACAAGTTATGAAAAAATTGACTCACATTAACGGGTGAATCTATCCACCCATCTATGACTGAATGAATGATGAAATCTGACGAGTCCGTCTCGAGGAAACAGGACCAGTAAGTCTCTGACATGAGGCATGATGCGTGCATTCTGTGTTGGGAACTTGTAGAGAAGTAACGGACAAATGTTTACAAACAAAAACATTTCTGATACAGAAAACCCCCGACTTACGGCGCCCGCGACCTACGGCAACCCGGACCTATGAACAAGCCACTTTTAAAAAACGCCATCGAGATACGGCAAAAAAACGTGACTTACGAACGAACCAAGTTAAAAATATGTAATCGAGCTACGGCATACTAGATGCAAGACCTACGAACGAGCCCCATTACAAGTATGTAATCGAGCTACGGCGTAACTGCGTCAGTATGACAAGCGGTAAGGTGGGGGAGGGGAATGCCTTGGCTGTTGTGTGTTGGGCATGACACTGCACATGACAGTAGAAAACTACCGCCAGCGAGAGGGGGGGCTGGGCTCCCGGCGGATGTACACACAGCCGCAGTGCACCTGGCGGCGGAGGGATCCGTACAGGTAAAGCATTACTATTTAAAGGGCTGCGGCCATTTTGTCCCTCGTGGGTTAGTTACGGCGATTGAGAAGACACATATGAACAACGAACGAACAAACAACAAGAACACCAAAATCGAACATAGATCAACAACAACGAACATCGAACAGGTACTAAATTACAAGATAATAATTCTTAGACAAAAGCGAACGTTAGCACGTTAGCATTAATTTGTCAACGTTAGCATTAATTTTCATTTTTGCTCCTTAGGAATTAGCACGTTAGCACGTACGCTATTTTTGAACGATCATCGAACGGACAGGTACAGTACTAAATTACAACCTAATAATTTTTAGACGAAAGCGAACATTTGCACGTTAGCATTCATTTGTCAACGTTAGCATTAATTTTCATTAATTTGCTCCTTAGGAATTAGCACGCTAATTTTGAACAATGGCTCCGAAGAGACCAGGAAAGTCCGCGGACGCGGCCGAGGCAAAGAAACCTCGTAAAACCATAACGCTGGAGACAAAGGCAAAAATCATAAAAAATGTTAGATCAGGGCATGACACCAACAGCGATAGGAGTAAAGCTTAGGTTAGCCGGGTCGACTGTGGGGACCATTACGAAGGACAGAGAGCGCATTTTAAAACACGTGCGTGATTCGGCTCCCATGAGGTCGCATGCACCACACAGGTAAGGAGAAGTTGTTCTTCTCTGTGTTTTCTTATCTGCAGGTGTTGACGTCTGTGTGTAGGTTTCAACAGAACCGCCTGCTGCTCTGCCTCATGGAACAGTCTCCGGTACATCCACCTGCTGCTCTGCCTCCAGCCTCCTGCACCTCCTCCAGGTACCTCCACCTGCTGCTCTGCCTCCAGCCTCCTGCCCGTCCTCCAGCTCCACACATGCACCACACAGATAAGGAGAAGTTGTTCTTCTCTGTGTTTTCTTATCTGCAGGTGTTGACGTCTGTGTGTAGGTTTCAACAGAACCGCCTGCTGCTCTCGCCTCTCTGTCCTGCCACGTCTGTCCTGCCTGCTGCCCTAGCTTGTCTCCAGTGTCACCTGTTTGTGAACATCAGCAGTGAGTAGAACTTGTTGTCTGTCTGTTTTTCATGTTTTCTTTGCAGGTGATTGTCCAGCTGTAACTGCACATTTTCATGTTTGTGTAAATTCTTACACAGATCACATTGTGCACGTTCTTCATGAATGGACATCTGTCCTGCCTGCCTCTGTCGTCCTGGACGTCTGTCCTGCCTGCCTCTGGTGTCCTGCATGCTGCCTCCATCCATCACCTTTGTGTCAACACCTTTTGCCTGAATGACTGCTGCCAAAAAAACAAAAACCTGATCTGATGCACAGACCTGCTCATATCAGGACCACACATCTGAACTGACACCTGCCTAAACTAACGCCTAGCCTAAAATGCTCCCAACATTCATTGTTGAGCCATGGCTAAGAGTTCCATCAGATCCAGGTTTGAACATGAGATAAACATCATTTGATTTGATTTGATGTTTATTCATTCATTTTAAAAGAACAATACAAGACAGTTTCATCAGATACAAGAATACAAGTAGGATAAAATGAAGGGAGCAGAAAGAAGATGAAATCTTATTATATCTGCCCCTTATTTCACAGTTTGTTCAACCAATGATAACCTTCAAGCAACATCACAGAATGAATAATTCTACTTATTTTTCTAACTGTAATACACAAACTACATCACAAAATGAATAATTCTACTTAATTTTCCTAACTGTAATACACAAACTAGATCACAAAATGAATAATTCTACTTAATTTTTCTAACTGTAATACACAAACTACATCACCCATAATTCTACTTAATTTTTCTAACTGTAATACACAAACTACATCACAAAATGAATAATTCTACTTAATTTTTCTAACTAATACACAAACTACATCACACTTAATTTTTTTTTCTACTTAATTTTCCTAACTGTAATACACAAACTAGATCATAAAATGAATAATTCTACTTAATTTTTCTAACTGTAATACACAAACTACAAGATGGCACAACATCAAGATGTTCACAAAATGAATAATTCTACTTAATTTTCCTAACTGTAATACACAAACTACATCACAAAAATGAATAATTCTACTTAATTTTTTCTAACTGTAATACACAAACTGCGTCACAAAATGAATAACTCTACTTAATTTTTCTAACTGTAATACACAAACGCACTAAGCTACATCATAAGTACAACATAAGTGTAATACACAAACACACTAAGTTACATCATATATAGTTTTTGAGCAAGTCCTTTTTGACCTTTTTCTTAAATGTATACATTGATTTTGCATTTTTAACATCACTCTCCAGAGCATTCCACAATCGAACTCCCTGAATTGAGGTAGACCGTCCCTTTAAGCTGGTTCTGAATTGTGGTTTGATGAATATCTCTGTCCCTTTGAGATTGTAATAACTTTGTCTTTTTATAAAATTTCTTTGGATATTTAAAGGTAATGTGTTATTATGAGCCTTATACATAACTGATAAAATACTATATTCTACCAATTCCTGGAATTTCAATAAGTTTAGCTGAAGAAACAAAATCATCTGTCTACCTACACTTCAGTCAAAGTAAGGGAATTTTGTTTCATTTTTCTGCTGCTTCTAGCTTTTTTTGAGTTCATGGACTTCTTTTTCATGCACATGGACATGGACTGCACACCCACCAAGGGAATGGTTTCACATACATGATGGTTGCAACATGTTTCTGATGGATGTGATTTGCTGCTGATTTGGTGCTGATTCATGTCAATAGCTGCTGATGATGGATGGATGGATGGATTGATGTGAGTTGCAGCTGATTTGCTGCGGTTTGATGTTAACAGCTGCTGCTGTTTCAGAAGTGTTCATGGTTGACATCATTTGCTGATGGATGGATGGATGGATGGATAGATAGATAGATGGATAAATGTGAGTTGCTACTGATTTGCTGCTGTTTGATGTTAACAGCTGTTGCTCTTTGAGAAGTGTTCATGGTTCATGGTTGACATCATTTGCTGATGGATGGATGGATGGATGGATGGGAGTTGCTACTGATTCGCTACTGTTTGACGTTAACAGCTGCTGCTGTTTCAGAAATGTTCATGGTTCATGGTTGACATCATTTGCTGATGGATGGATGGGAGTTGCTACTGATTTGCTGCTGTTTGATGTTAACAGCTGCTGCTGTTTCAGAAGTGTTCCTGAGATTTGTATTTTGTATGCTTTTTCTGTGCTGAAAAATACGTTACTGTATCTTTTAAAAGTTCCAGGACTGGACTGTTCACTAAGGCACTTTATTTTCATACATCTATGTGCACTAAAGTAGTTTTTAAAATTACAGTATTAAATGTGCTGTGCTGAATAGCAATGTTTAACATTACTGTACATGCTGTACAGGTACTGTGTGTTTATGGATGAATGTGTGGTGTAATGTGTTAGATAAGTGTTTGTAAATAAAGTTCTGTGCATGTTTATGGCTCAGTATGTCCGCTTGTTCAGTCTCATGCCGTTAAATGTGTGTGCGGCGCTCCGTTAGCGTTATTTCCGCGACCTACGAACGAAATGCGGACCTACGAACGAGACGCTATTTTCACCCCCGAGCTACGGCAGAATGGAGCTGCGAACGGTCCTTAGGTCCGGAACTCGTTCGTAAGTCGGGGGTTTGCTGTAATTTGTCTGATTTGACCGCTCAAAAGAATTATCTTCTTTGCTGCAGAAACATATTCATTGCACTTTTCTAAGTGAGTGTCTTGTTTGGCAGCATGTAAAAGAAAAACCATCATGGCCAACACCTCCATATTCCTCAGAACCACAAAAATAAAGTATATTGTTTAGAGTGGCCCATTAACGGCTCTAACACAGCCCACACATACCCCACAGGTCACACATGGATGAAATCATCAACGGTTTTTCAGTCTGCAGCTCACTCCCTGCAGTGAATCATGGCATTTTTCTGAGCATATTTTTTTTATATTATTGTAAAACCTCACCTTTATAATGTGTTAGAAGCAGAGCAGATTCACTGAAGCAGTTTGTTGCTCAAACCATGTTAAAAGCATCATAAAGAGCACAATGACGGGAAATGTCTTTATTGTTTTAGCATACATATAAACCTTTCAAAAGACTAGTTTCTTGTCCAAAAATAGTCCAGTTTAAGAAATTAGTTGTTACAAGAATTTTGATATATATTTATCCTATTTTATTTTGACACAATAAGCTGACTTTTTCATTACATGTGATAATGTCTTCTCTTTAAAGAGCACAGAAAGCCAGTTCAAGATGTGCATTTGCTATGAAACGAACTG
>JBBPBX010074316.1:0-17607 GCA_038048925.1 Garcialebias charrua
TTAAGCAAACAACATCTTAACAACAAGTTAGATCTGGATTTTGGATTTGAGTCGACAGATTTGACGCCAAGCGGGACCCACTTCATCTAACAAGCTCCACACCGGTCGCTGAGTGGACCAGAACTAGGGGTGTGAATCTCTCAGTGTCTGGAGAATCGATTCGATTTCGATTTTTGGTGTCACGATTCGATTCAAAATAGATTTTTCAATTCAGAAACGATTTTTGATTCAGAAACGATTTTTCTATTAAAATGGTCATAAATTTAGTTTCAGTTTTGTAACTGACAAGGTGAAAAGAATAAACAACAATGTAAACAAATAGAACATTTATTAAAACAATAATTTTAGGTTCCTTATTGTATCAAATTTTTTGTATCGTTTGATATTTATACAAAAATAGGAACAAATAATACAGGAATGCATTAAATTCTGTAACTTAAATACCGGTAACCAGTATTAGCTTTTTGCTCTGTTACTTATAGACAATTATTGTTTGAATTGATTGTTTGAACTTGTTTGGTTTTTGAAAAAAGGGGCAGATAAAATAAGATTTCTTCTTCTTTCTGCCACCGTTCATTTGATGTACTGTATTCTTTCATATACTATGAGATATGGTTTTATTTTCTTTATCTTTTGGGTTTTAATGTAAAAAAAAATATTTGATTTTGGGCTTTCAGAATCGATTCTGAATCGCCAGGACTGAGAATCTAGATTCTTTAAAAAACTTTTTTTTTTCCTGCACCCCTAACCAGAACCAGTCGACGAGGATGATGTTGGACTTTACTCCATAGCCGATTTACAGCAGCTAAATCAACGTTCTTAATCATGTTTGCTTGTGTTTACTTCAATTACAAAACGACCAACTGAGTTTTTATTTTTCCTGTGAGGAGAAGCTGGCGGACCGGTTCCAAACGAGGCTCGGTCCAAGTGCAGCGCAGGAGGTCGTCGAAGAGAGATGTTGGATGAACTATTTATTTAAAAATTCCCCTAGTTTCTTTTTTCCAATCCATTGAATGTTTTAAGCTGAGTGACAGCCTGAACGAGCCAGATGAACAACATGGGACCAGTATCCAGATTCCAGGATGAAAACCGAGCCGAGTCCAGTTCATGTCGTTTACAGTTCAGTTAGTGGGTTTTTAATAGTGTGTTCAGTTTAATCATCAGTGTTTGTGTGATATACAGTTTGTGGTGTTGAGTAAATAAATAAAAATTAAACCTGGTGTCTTCATGTTCAACTTTAATAACATGCAGCATGTTTTGCATAGTTTAAATCATAACTTGAGTCCAGAGAGCTTCATTTACCTTAGATAACTTCATTATATATCTCCCACACTAACATTAATACTGTTTGTTACTATTTAGCACATTTTGTATGTTATAGCGTGACGCGTGAAATATCCGCCTGCCTCGTTCTATAAACAGCGATATTAGAACTGGATCAGACTGGAGTCTCTTCCAACACACGTGTCTGTCACAGCACCTAGATTCAGGTGTAGATTAATTAAATACGAGACTCAAAATATATTCCATCAGTCGTAGCTCAGAAAGTAGTGTGTGTCCACCGCCATGTTGTTGATAGAAATATGCCGTCTGTCCGCGCATGCGTGTGCGCATGTGGTTTAACACAAAGCCTCAGCGGGAGATGGTTACATGATCAGTGAGAGGTCTGCAAAAAACCTCCACTCTGAGAGGTCGGTTCAGAATCCTCCGGATTCAAAGAGGGGGGCTTCTGGTGTTGTGTAAACGAACAGTAAAATCGCAGAAAGGTGCAAATTCACTCAAAATAAATGCCATGTAAACGGCCCTTTTAAGTAAAGTTTTCTTCCAAGTGATTACTGTAAAGTGTTTTATTTACCCCTGTATGCAGATACTGTATATAAAAAAAATATTAAAGAGGGGCTAAACTCAAAATTAACTTTTTTTAGCTGATAAACTCCCTAGAATGTGTCCAGAATGTTGTATAGCACTATGTCTGTGTTAATTTTCACATATTTGTGCGTATTAGTTTAAATCGGCAATATTTGGTCTAAAAACGTGTTTACGGTAACCCTATGGGTTGAACAGAGGAATTGCACCTTAATTTTTTTATTGGTCAAGGACTGTTCACTCTGACGTCACAAAAGTGGTTCAAGCAGAGTCAATCCCCTGCAGAGATGGAAGGTCCTCGCTGCAGTTCATACCTTATATGGAAGTGGTACATTGCACGCCACAAAAGTACTGCAACAAAGCATATTATAGTTTTTGGAATGGCACTAGTTATTTGTATATTTTAACTTTTTTATTTTAGGAATACTTTTCACGTCATCGAAACTATTTGGTTGTATTTGTTTTCTTATATTGCGATGGACGAGCAATGCATAGATGCCACGATAGGGCAGTGGTGTTGGTGCGGGATTGGGATCTGACAGACCCAGGTTCGAACCCCGGTCACGGCATATCTTGTATTATTTTCATTTATTTATTAATTTTACACTTTTTGTTTCGGATAGATCGGGTGAGTACATAATTATTCTTTGTTGTTGCTTGTTGTTTATTACTAATGTAATTTTAACATTCAGAAACAACAACGGTCTCTCGTCCTGGCCACACCTCCTCGCTCAACACCAACCTGCCTCCCCCTCCTTTGTTGACACTCCCACTTTGTTGCATTTTTTGAATTTCGTCTTGGGGCGGAGTTACAGATCCACAGGGAGTTTAGCCCCACTTTAAAGCTGCACTATGTAAGTTTGTAATGCAGTCTGTAACTTTTTTAACAATATATTTTTAACATATTTCTTCACTCTGTCACTATCTACTGACAGACTGATGTTAGACAAAGTAATCTCTGAAAAAAACTATAGTCCCCTTGCTTCTCTATCAGCATTTATAAAAACACTAAAAACACAGAGTGACCCGTCCTTAACCAGCCAATAAAAACAGAGCTTGAATTTGAATTTCAGCAGAGCCTCCCCCTCAGAGCCATATATGGCTCTGAGGGGGAGGGATCAGAATGCTTTGCCTGTTGAAAATTTTTCTAAGTTCTGCACTCTACAGAAAGTTACACATAGCACCTTTAAGGTTTCCTGCAGGTGTCTTTAGTCAGGATTATTTACAGAGTTCTTGTGGTGACCCAGTAAGTTTATGTAGGTTTTGCTCACTGTGATCTGCAGGTCACAGTCTGGAGCCAGCTGCGGGAATCCTGGAATCTGAGGGAGGACTCCGATCGTAAACGTCTGAGCGTCACTTTGGGTGATGGCTGAAACCTCCGAGGAAACCTGCAGACACACAGATCAGCTGAAAGATCCACTGACTCTGAGAGGCCCGATCCACCACGAGTTCTGATCAACGTGTCTCGTGTTCTGGTTTGTGTAAATATTGTTTATTTATGTCACAGCTGAAGCTGCTGAGACTCATCAGCCAATGTGCTAAAACACCAGCTGCCGTCTCAAAATGAATGAATAAATGAAAACATATAAATAAATAAATGTGACAATAAAATAAGACATCAGGCTGAAACTCAAAAATCTTCTTTCTTCATATAAGAAAAAAAATTGGTTCACAAACAAAAAAAAAAGTTTACTTTTTTTTTTAGAACATGTAGTAAATAATGAGTGCTGAGTGGCTTAAACTGACTAATCAATGTTAAAACAATCAGACACAAGCTTAAACAAGCAGAACAACACCAAAATTAGCAGTACGGTAGTTACAGTATATTGTTATTATTATTATTATTATTATTATTAATATTAATATTAAATTGAATAATAATGATAATAATAATAATAATAATAATAATAATAAACAAGACAATAGCAAAAACATGAGATTACTGAAGAGTAGGAAAGAGTGTAAAACCAGCTGAAAGTCAAAATCAAAGTCAAAGTTTCTTTATTGTCGTTCGCACCACATGTGGTACATGTGATGGAATGAAATAGTGCACACAGGGTCCAGTTACATCCAACACAAGTATAAATTGTAAAAGAAAAATAGTAATAAGATCGATATTAACTAAGAAAACACTAAGCGCTAATAGAACTAAAAGTTAAAACGGACAAAACTGTAGCTAAAAGCTAAACCTTAAATTGACAAAACTAAAGCTTAGAAAACTGTAGCTAAAAGCTTAAGTTAGCAAAATTGTGACTACAACCAAAATCAGCAAAAAAAAGAAGCTAAAAGCTAAAATCAGGAAAGCTATAGCTAAAAGCACGGATTAGCTAAGTTCTAGCTAAAAGCTGAGCAAAACATTAGATTAAAACTAAAATGGACAAAACTGCAGTTGAAAGCAAAACTCACGAAAATGTAGCTTAAAGGAAAATTCAGCAAAGTCTTAGCTAAAAGCATAAATTGGCAGAATTGAAACTAAAAACTAAAATTCACAAAAACAGCTAAAAGCTCAAATTATGAAAGCCATAGGTAAAAGCAAGAATTAGCAGGGTTGTAGCTTTTAGCTAAAATAAAAAAAGGTAGCTTAAAACTAAAATCATCACAAGAAGACAACAACAGCTAGATTGTTGAAGCAGATTTTTTAAGAAAGCAACGTTTTGGGCGGCTGTGGATGAGTGGTTCGAGCGGTTGTACTCCACTGCAAGAGTTGGAGGTTTGATTCCACCAGCAGTCACATGCTGAAGTGTCCCTGGGCAAGACACTGAACCCTGCACTGCCTCTGATGTGTGTCCCATCAGTGTATGAATGTGATAAAGCTCTGATTAATCTTTGTAGATATAGTAGATTGATGTATGAATGGGTAAATGAGGCACAGGTTGTGTTGTAAAGCACCTTGAGTGTCTTGATAACATAGAAAGGAGCTGTAAGTACATTCCATGAAGGAACTGAAGAGATCTAAAAGTTTATTTATGGGGAGAATATGTGTAATTAAAGTTAAATATTTTGAAAAGTATAAACATTACAAAAAAGGCACACTACCTGCTGAATGAGCCAAACATTTTTCAAAGTCAAAGTCAAAGTCAACTTTATTGTCAGAACTGCAATATGTACAGGACATACACAGAATTGAAATTGCGTTTCTCTCAGTCCCTCGGTGCAACAGTAACCGTTTAAACATTGAAACACTGAAACATATAATAATAGACATAAGCATAAAATAGTAAAGCTGTAACACTGTCCTGAGTTTTTGCATAGTGGTACAAGAGTATGAAAATTTACACCAACTCTAAAACTAAAACACTAAACATTTAATGAACATAATGCTGTCCTGAGTTTTTGCATACTAGTATAGAAAAAAGTATAAAAAGTACAACTATAAAAGTGTGTGTGTGTATAAATGTGTGTGTATAAATGTGTATGTATAAATGTGATGTCTCTCTTAGTTAATCCTAGATGTTATTATTGTATTTCTCTTGCATTTGTTGTTGGATGTAACTGGGACCCTGTGTACATAATCTCGTTTTCAACACATGTACTACATGCGGTGCAAATGACAATAAATTCTCTCTGACTCTGACTCTGACTAAACTAAAGGTTCTAGCATTGACATTTGCAAAGTGGCAAAGCAGCATACAGTATATGTATGAGGTAGTAGTTGATGTTGTTATAGAGGCAAAGTGGCATATGCAGTAAGGCACATTGGGCATCCTTAAATAAGGCTGGTTTTTATATATTAATGGCTAAAATAACCCAAAATATGCAGAAATGTCTGACTGCAACAAACAAATAGAAGCCCGGGCCGTTGTAATGACCTCAAACCTGGACAAGCAGAGGCTGTCCGCTGTACTGCCTGACTGGAAAAATCCTGTCTCTCGATTTAATGTCGGTGAAAGACTTTGGGTACAAACACTGAGCTGGACTGGCAGTGAACGTTCCAGAGGTCGACGACTATTAGAGGAATGATGCTATTCAACACTTTTTTTTAAACCAACTTAATTTAATTTAATTCTACCTGAATGAGTAAATACCGTATTTTCTGGTGTATAGGTCGCACCGGTGTATAGGTCGCACCATCCAATTATCACCAATAGATTGGAAAAATCCCTAGATAGGTCGCACCGGTGTATAGGTCGCACCTACGTTTAGCTCTGCTGCAAATGTCTGCCACAGGAGTGCACAGCAAGGCTTTTAAGAAGATTAACACTTAAAAACAATTATTTGTTTGATAAAAATTATAGCAAATATGTGTCTGAGCTGAACTTTTCCTTAATAAATGAACATAATTGTGAAATGAGCTGGATTTAAAAATTTGTTTCACCGAAAGTGATAACAAGCCATATATAGGTCGCACCGGTGTATAGGTCGCAGGCCTTGAAAAAACCATAAAAAGGTGCGACCTATACACCGGAAAATAATTAAACCAACGCTGATGTTAATCTAATAAACCAGCTGTTGAGCTTTAGCTGACATTCTGCCTTCTGTCAACCATCCTGATTACTGACGGGGAAAAACCAAAAGGTCTGAGGTGAGATCTGGATCTGTGAAATGTTTATGACGCTACAACAAACTGCTTTAATCTGGGTCCTGACAGACCAGAAGAAAGCCCGTGAAGCACTTTACGGAAGCGTTGAGGTTAAAATGTGCTCTATAAGTGCATGAAGCCATCCTTCCCCCCTGAGGGGTTCAGGTCTGACCGAGCTTTAATAGCTACTGATGCTCAGAGCGAAAGGAACAACAAGTATGTCCTTATCCTCCTTGTTGACCGTCAGCTCAGACTCTGATGTTTAAACTCTGCACCTTTAATAAATCCGTATGTGGAGCTTTTCAATTAGATGCTGAGATTACGCTATGTAATGGACCTACCCAGGGTCAAATTAAGGTTTTTGAACTGTCCAGTGATGACCTTTACTGACCACTCAGTAAAGCAAGACATTTACTACAAAATCATTCATTTAGCTGTAATCTGATAAATATAGTCACCAAAAGAGACTATTTCTATCTTTGATTTTATTCTAATGTGATCAAAAGAATAACTTTTGTCATTTTCATGATGTGTGCTTTTTAAGCTGTGTTATTCTGTGAGAGTTAAACTGTGTTCACTGCTATGTTAAAGGTGAAATTGCGGGTCACAGAGACCCGACTGTTTTGTTTAGAAATAAGAAGACAGTTTAATCCGTGTTTTTCATGAACAAGGCTCCAGCTGCTCTGTCTTTTCCTAAACAATTTCCCTCTGCTGCTGTAACCTTGGGTTCTGATAAGACAAGTGAACTCCTCTCTTTGTGCCTGCTCTTTAAGTTCTAAACTGTGCGAGAACGCGCCAGAGAGTTGCTGGGAACTTCCAAAGAGATGTGAACTTTCCCAAGAGCTGGACACGTGTGGTCAAGAGCTAACGACCGGCGTCTTCAGCTAAGGACTGATAACAGGCTGTTATGAGTCTACTTCGAACAAGCCGAGCTCAAAAACTTTGTTTATTCCCTCCTGGAATAAGTTTATCTTGAAGTCAGAGGCCAGAAGCTGCCACATGTTTCTGACGGCTGACGCGGATCCGAGGAGACGTTGGAAGTAAACGACCAGTTCAGACGTACGAGGGCCGGAAGGACTCTGTGCACCTGGGAGGCTGGTAATATCTTTATCAGACGCATCGTCAAAAGGTAAAGCTGTTTACAAACGTACCTGGGATTTAGCCGAAGTCGGATGGAAAGTGTCATCTCTGGTTACACTCGAGATAAATAACTTAATCTCTCCAACCTCTTATTCCTCCTATTTCTTTTCCCTCTCAACCTAAGCTGGAAACTATATTTTAAGCTGAAATGCCCCTCAGACTAAATATGTGTAACATCTAGTATTTATGTCTGTTGTGTTAAATCAAGTGTGCTGACGTATTTGAATTGAAAGAAAGTGAAATCATGTCAATCAAGTGTAATGGTGTTAATTTAGTTGATTTATTTTAAATAAATGATAGTGTCTCTTTGACATATCAAACTAAGTTAACGTGTCCATTGTCACTTAATGGCTCTGTTTATTTATCCATCACAAAGATCACAGAAATATTGAATAAACTGAAAAAGAAGAGAATCCGTGAACATTTACTATTCAATCTGAATAAGTAAATTAAGGTAAAAAGGAGGTCAGTATTAAACTGACCCCCCCTTTAACCCTTACATCTGGTGGCCTCGTATCGGCTTCTAAAAGTTTATTGATAAATCTGTGGTCTCAGTCATGAACTGTAACGTCATGTTTGCATAAAAGGATCCAAGTTTTAAACTCTGAGGATAATGATTTTGGCTGGAAGTGTTCAAAGCAGGCAGATTCTGCATGTTTTTATCATTTGAAGCTGTGAGATTATTATTGTTTCAACTCTGTTAGACGCTGTTGGAAGCATTCAGGTGAAGTTTTGTCAGCCGTAGTCTGTGGAGGTTCTGGTCCTGGTTCGGTCCAGTTCACGCAGACTCCTGTACAAGGTGAAGTTTTGTCAGCCGTAGTCTGTGGAGGTTCTGGTTCGGTCCAGTTCACGCGGACTCCTGTACAAAGCTTTGTTTGACCGCCGAGTCAGAAGCCTGAAAGCTAATTTAACATCTACAAGATTGCTGTTGTGGTATTTTACATTTTAAAGAAGGTCGAAGCAGCATATATGTTAGAACGTTGTCGGATAGTGGTTCTGAAACCCGAATTCTGCTCCTTTAAAGTGGACGGAACCGACCTGAACGCGCTCCGAGTGAGTCCGTGTTTGTTCAAACAGCTGCAGTGCTGGGTTACTGAGCGTGACTAAGTTGGCCTGTCTAGATGTGCGCGCCGCATGTTTCAGAATTTTGGGAAGTTAAATTGTAGCGTTTGAGTTGTTTTAAGAGTCTATAAAGTTGTGGTCTGCTGTGCAAGCTAACGTTAAGAAACGTGTCTCATGTCCGTTTATGAGCTGTGATTGGATGATACGAGTGCTGTGTGCTGTGAATCACTCTTGTAGCGAACGCTGATTCGCTGTTGTGTGCTGTCAATCACTCTTGTGGCGAACGCTGATTCGCTGTTGTGAGCTGTCAATCACGTCGCACGCCGTTGCGACCAGCCCACTTTGTCGTCATTTCCGGTACTACATTGGTCGAAGGTAAGAAAAACTACATTCGCCATTTATGCTTGGAGAATGAACTACATATGCTGTGATTGATTTGTTGACGTCACGTATGTTGTAGCGAGCTCCGCCTCGCTCACGTAAGAAGCTGGTGACGCGCTGGACGCTTCGCGGTGACGCATAATAGATGCAACTTAAATAAAGGTGCGACACGTTTATGGATTTTTCCAATTTATTGCCAATAATTGGACAAAGCGACTTATAGAAAGGTGTGAGTTTTCAGGCGGAAAACACGGTAAGTCAAAACAGCAACAGATAAATAGTACATCATCTCAAAGGGTGACCCCCCCAGCAGAAACCAGCTAAAGGAAGACTCTGACTCTAATTACAGTGTGAAATCTCTGAGGATACAGGAAGAAAATACGTGTTGAACATTCCCTGGAGCAGCACACACACTCGCACACACCCACTGTCGACCACGGCAGCCCCAAATCACCAGCTAGGCTAAAAGTCCACCTTAAAATACACGCATGAGATGCTCCAGGAATGCTCTGGAAAAACAGCGAGCGGCAGAAATCTGCGCGCCGAGGTTCTTTTCTATTCCTGTTTGTTGTTCCTGTCAGACGGACTGAGAGAAACAAAACTGTTCGGCTAATTATGTTACAAAATTGAGCGTGGAGAATGATGCTTAGATGTCCTTTACCATTCATGAGAACAGATAGTGCAGACTTCCAGTCCAACACGTTACCCCCTGGGTGACCTGCGGTGTGGGACTGCCCTTGTCCCTCCCTTGTCCCTCATCCACAAACTGGGAAAATGTCCCACTTCTTGACAAGTTGTACTTTTCAGAAGTCAAAGGCAGCAGAGATGAGCTTCCATCCAGTGAAGAAAGCTTTCACACAAGCTGTGGTCGGTGTCAATCAAACGTCAACCTGTCTCCGTGTTTGCTGCCTGACTGTGTCCAGCGAAGGACGTTTAGAGGAACTGCAAATTACACAACAAAATAGCAGCGAGACGACCACAAGCAGGAAAAAAATATGGATGCAAGCGATGGATTTTTGCTTAGACTGAGAAAAAAAACACTGCCAAACACAACAACAAATGAAATACTCAGCGTTTAAACAACTTTAGACATCTCTAAATACGTTTTTACCATTTCAACATTTAACGTCTCACGTCCCCATATAGTTGCTTAAACTGAGAAGAAAAAAAAACACTGCCAAACACAGCAACAAATGAAATACTCAGTGTTTAAACAACCTTAGACATCTCTAAATACGTTTTTACCATTTCAACATTTAACGTCTCACGTCCCCATATAGTTGCTTAAACTGGAACAGTGGCCTTAATATTAACATTATTTAAATACATTGTCTTCAAAAAGGAAACTGCACAAATAAAGTCATTTTCTCGCATCAGTTTTGATGCAATGGGAACGGCATGTGTTGTGTTTGTATTGTGTCATTACGTCACTCCAGCAGTTGGGTGATGTAATTATAAAATCCACTGAGGTGGCCATCTTTGATTTCCTGACACCGGCTGATGTTTACTCATCAGAGATGGAGTTTTGTGTCAAAGCTGCAGCTGACAGTTAAAGCACGATTTAGGCCTGTCGCAATAAATGATAAATCAATTAAAATTATCAACCTCATTTTCATTTATCGGCTTTATCGTTTCTCCGTCTCTCTCTTACTACTGAAGACGCTGGATGACAAAAAGCGCAACTCCGGTGTTTTTCACTGACCCCCCTCCCTTTCTCTTTTCTATTTAAAATCAATTTTAACCATCCAAAACAACCTTTTGGATTGTTAAGCTGAGAAGCTAAGCTACGAGCTAAGCTAACAGGCCGACCTCGGGAAAAAACCTCCGTCTTGTCGAAGCTCCAAAATTCACGGTTGAAACCCGTGCCTTCGTGTAAAAAGTTGTTTTTCTCTGCAAAAACAAGCTTAGAACTTGTTTACTGATTTCTTTATTAAAAGCTTAGTGTGAAAAATGCTACGCTAAAGAGCTCAAACCACACTGAGCGTCTGCTATTTTGAAAACTGAAGCGACAGCCCATGTCATGTCAAGGTGCCTCCCTCCCATGTTTCTTAAAGACACGCTGCTCGCTCCCTCACTATCCATCCTTCAAACAGTCTTATACCACCATCCAGTGGTCAAAAAAAGGTACTACATGCAAAACAAGTTACCGTATTTTCCTGTGTATAAGTCGCACCTTTTTGCCTAATTTGCATGCCCTGCGACTTATAGAGAGGTGCGACATGTTTATGGATTTTTTCCCATGTTTTTAGATCAATTTTTGGCTCAGATATGACAGTTTTTCATTTTGGCAAAAAAAAGGTGCAGTACCACTTTTGTCCGCTAGGGTACACCGACCGTTCCCACCTCATGTGTTTGACGGCAGCCTCCTCTGGTCGGACTGACTCTGTCGCAGCCCGGCCTCCTGCTCTGGAGCTCTGACACTTCCAGAGAGTCCACCGACCGTTTCCACCTCATGTGTCCGACGGCAGCCTCCTCTGGTCGGACACACTCTGTCGCAGCCCGGCCTCCTGCTCTGGAGGTATGAACTACTGTTAGCTCAGTGTTTGTTAGCAAAATAGGTCAAGAACCACAGGACAGATTTTTATCAAACTTACAGAAAGTAATCACTAGACGGACATTTACAACTGTTTAGCTTTATGAGATGTTTGAGATAAAATTTGACATTTTATAACCGTAAATGTGTTAGCTTAGAGCTCCGTATTTACCATAAACGGGTACTATTTATCTAAATAACTCATAAACCACAGGACAGATTTTGTTGAAACTTACAGAAAGTAATCACTAGATGGACATTCACAAACTATTAGCTGTATGAGACATTTGAGCTAAAATCCCGTGTTTTATAACCGTAAATGTGTTAGCTTATAGCTCCGTATTCACCGTAAATGGGTACTATTTATCTAAATAACTCATGAACTACAGGACAGATTTTTATCAAACTTACAGAAAGTAATCACAACATGGACATTTACAAACTGTTAGCTGTATGAGATTTTTGAGCTAAAATTCGATTTATTTATAATTTATTTTCGCAGCGCGCGCGACAGTTTGGAAGACGTCAAAGCGAAACAATTTAAATCCAGCAGATTTGACCATTATGTGAATTTATTAAGGAACGGTTAAGCTCAGAAACACTTTTGCTATAATGTCAGCAAAAAATATATATTAAGTGTTTATCTTGCTAAATTTTAAAGAAAATGCTGTGGTCCCACCCGTGCGGGTGCACTAGCGAAACTACTTTTTAAATCCAGCCGATTTGACAATTACGTGCATTTATTAAGGAAAAGTTCAGCTAAGACACATCTTTGCTATAATTTTCAGCAAACAAATAATTGTTTTTACCGTGTTAATCTTGTTAAAGTCCTTCCGTGTGGCAGCCATTTGCATCAGAGCTAACCACCGGTCCACATTTCGGGTTGTCAGCGGTGACGCGTAACATACGCGACGCGTCAGCGGTGACGCATAATAGATGCGACTTATAGAGATGTGCGACATGTTTATGGATTTTTCCAATTTATTGCCAATAATTGGAAAATGCGACTTATGGAGAGGTGAGACTTATAGATCGGAAAATACGGTAAACGTTTCTTCTTAAATTTGTCAATAGTTACTAATTATTGTCAAATTTCAAACAATAATATAGTTTATCGTGATAATTTCTGAGACAATTAATCGCCCAGCATAATTTGTTATCGTGACAGGCCTAGCATGATATTGTGACACAAAGTGAACAACAGTGTTGCTGCTTTACACTAGTCAGGCAACATTAATCAGCCTCGGTACCAAACACTACACATCAGTGCTGTTCTCTCTCTGGGTAAACTTGCCTCCTGTTGCTTATCTCCATCAGACTGTCATCTGGTTGATCATCATCAACGGTAAACTGGTTCCGCCTGATGGACCTGCTGTGTGTGCATGCATCGTTAATGAATCAGCCACTGGAAACCCTAAATATTCTTCAAACAATCTCATTTTGTTTTGTAATTTTCCGCATCAAAGCTAATGAGAAAACTCAGTTCATTCACTTTAATTACTTTTTTTTATATAAGAAGGCAAGCGTCATGGCATTCATATCAACAAAGAAAATGAGTTTAAAATTGGTTTTACCATAATCTCAGATTACATGGGGGTTCAGATTTAAACTGTGGGATGATGTTTACCAAAATACAGACGGCTTCCTTCATGTGTGGATAGATGTGAGACCTGCAGAGTTTAGGAATCAAACGGCTTTGAAATTTATTTGGAAAACTGAAAACTCATTGGGAATTGTATTGAAGCCACCACTGATGCCTGCTCAGATTATAAACTTGTTTGTCCAGTCCAGAAAACAAAGTTAAAATTTATTGATGGACATGTAGTGTAATTATTGTCCCTTTGCTGTTTGAATTCATTCTTCATAGACAAACAGACATAATGATGCAGATCATCGTCCTTCAGTGTACCGGAAATAATCTGACCAACATTTTAGTGGTGACTCACAGATCAGTGATACCTCAACAGACCACTAGATGGAGCACTTTATGCAGAGGAGAGATGAAAATGAAACATTTCTTAACACCAATCAAGAATCTTTAGTTTTTGTTATTGTTACTGTTGATGTCTGCTTCGTGGTTCAAGTATTTCATGCTGAGAGTTAAGCTACTGGAACTTGAGACCACACACACACAAACACACACACACACACACACACACACACACACACACAAAACCCATACATACACACACAAAGAGCATTATTGTTTTCACTCATAATAGGGCTGAGCAGCTTTCAGCTCTGTGGGAATGAAAGAGGGAAGAAGGAGGAAAGAGAAAGAGGAGAATCTGAAACAAAGAGGATAAATCTTTCAGTTTGCCATCAAAGACTTCTGTTTTCATTTGTTGTGCCACAAAACGGTCTTCATTAAAACAGAACAGATCATTTCTTCTTGTATTCCTCCTCATTATAACGATAAATACAAGCCTTGTGAAAAATAAACTTGTGTTTAAACGCATTGTGATGATCATGTTGAGACGATAAGTCTTGATAAAACACAACTTCAGCACAGATTTATAGTTCGTCTTCACCATAATTTTCTGTTCACTCCTTTAGCTGAAAATGTCTTCATTGTTATTTTTGAAGTGACCTTATTTTACTTTTATCCAACTTCTTTGTGCTGGGAAAATAAGCTCATCGGGGAAAAAAAAAAGAAAATATATATATATAATAAAAAAATAAGCTGAATTTATACGTACATCAAAATTCTTTGGGGATAAGACTGTCCACACAGGAGTAAAAAGTTTTAAATCTGATAAGCAGAGGGTGATTTTAATTGTTCTCTGTGAAAACCATGTGTTGCTTCATTGCAGGTAACTTCTGCTGTATAGAGTATAATCGACTGCATGCTGCATTACTACTAGTGCTTAGATTATTTTTAGTCTTAACGCTTTTCTTAGTTCATATCTTAGATCTTATTACTGTTTTTCTTTAACATGTTATACTTTTGTTGGATGGAACTGGGACACTGTGTACACAATTTAGTTCCACCATATGTACCACATGTGGCGCGAATGACAAAGAAACGTTGACTTTGATGCTGTGGTTTGCTGCACTGACACCAAACACCTGTACCTTTGTTTCTGTCCGTGCACGTGGACGCACGTCCATTGTCAGCCACTTTTCAAAGGTAAACACACCTGCAGCAGCAGCAGAGACGAGCTGATGGCTTCATGTCCTCACTTATTATAGAAAGTATGAGAAACAGTAGCTCCACATCCTGTCAGCTCAGTGTTAACTGGAGAAGTGTGTGTGTACGTGTGTGTGTGCACAGATGTGTGAAGCTGCTCTCATGGAAAAGACCGAGTTTGCTTTTCACACTCGGGTGTCAACATCCAACCATATGAGCTAATAAGAAACGAGAACGACTGATGGATGATAGGAACAAATGAACGATGGCGTAAAGGATGGAGAGTGAAACAGAGAAAAAAGAGAGAAACGGTATCACACGACAAGATTACACACACACAAAAAAAACTCACGATACAAGTACATTTTCATTGTTTCTGAGAAAACTAACTGACAGCATGGTGGTGGAGGGCTGATGGTTTGGGCTTGTTCTGCAGAACTCTCTCTCATACACCAGAGTTAAGCCTGAAACCATCAAACAGTCTTGTTGCAGCAAGACAACGAGCAGAAACAAAACAGATCTGAGGGGTTGAGTCTAGACCTCAACTTGATTTGGAGTAGGGCTGAACAATTCATTGCATTTGCAATAATGTCGCAATATGATAAAATGAGATTTTCTAATCGCGAAGGCTGCAATTTGACTGGTCACGTGACACAAATCTTTATCAACACTTAAAAAAAAAACACCACAAAGACATTTAGATGGTTGCATGGCTAGAATGACAACAACCAGTGCTTCAACTTCAAGTAAGCAAAGTATCAGCCGACAGGGATCACTGACCGAACTGTTTGAACTTCAAACAGTAATTTTTTTTATATCTAATTTTTTATATTTATTTATTAACTGTCATGTGAAGTTCAGACAGTAGTTAGGAAGTTCACTTAACATGTTTACTATTATGTTTATGAAAACATGTTTACTATTATGTTTATGAAACAAGAAAAAATAGAAATGGTGAAAAGAAAAGGCATAGATTTTGTTTGCTTTATTGTAATCTCTGCTTTAAATTAATCTGACATTGTTTATTATAAAACAGATTGATTTATTGCTTCTGTTTGTTGAAAAATACTTGAGAAGATATTCTAAAAAAAATCGCATTTTAAATCGCAATTGCAATTTATAGAAAAAAATTGCAATTAGATTATTTTCCAAAATCATTCAGCCCTAATTTGGAGCTTTATTTTATTCCATATGTTCACATTTTGTTTTAGGAAGTTTTAGCACACTGACTTCCTTTTTACTGTGACTGTATAAATAGCATTGATGACTGACTAAACTTGTGTCTGTTACACATTTTGTTTTCAGTTGACATTTTTTTCATATCTTTCATCTAAAAATAAAAATAAAACCTTATACTCTTTTCTGTTTCTCATATCAGCGCAAAAGCTTTCGTAAAATACCTAATTTAATTTTAAAAAATGAAGCACAAAAATAAATAATATGTTGGAAAATCTGGTCGGGTCTATAAAAACAAACAAAAAAGAAAACAAAGACCTGATCCGAATCAATCGCTGGCTGTAAGGAGCATCACACATCACTTGGATGATGATGATGATAAAGAGCTTCACACATCACTTGGATGATGATGATGATAAAGAGCTTCACACATCACTTGGATGATGATGATGATGATGATGATGATGATGATGATGATGATGATGATGATGATGATAAAGAGCTTCACACATCACTTGGATGATGATGATGATGATGATGATGATGATGATGATGATGATGATGATGATGATGATGATGATGATGATGATGATGAAAGAGCTTCACACATCACTTGGATGATGATGATGATGATAAAGAGCTTCACACATCACTTGGATGATGATGATGATGATGATGATGATGATGATGATGATGATGATGATGATGATAATGATGATGATGATGATGATGATGATAAAGAGCTTTACACATCACTTGGATGAAGATGATGATGAAAGAGCTTCACACATCACTTGGATGATGATGATGATGATAAAGAGCATCACACATCACTTGGATGATGATGATGATGATGATGATGATGATGATGATGATGATGATGATGATGATGATGATAAAGAGCTTTACACATCACTTGGATGAAGATGATGATGAAAGAGCTTCACACATCACTTGGATGATGATGATGATGATAAAGAGCTTCACACATCACTTGGATGATGATGATGATGATAAAGAGCTTCACACATCACTTGGATGAATGATGATGATGATGATGATGATGATGATGATAAAGAGCTTCACACATCACTTGGATGAAGATGATGATGAAAGAGCTTCACACATCACTTGGATGATGATGATGATGATAAAGAGCATCACACATCACTTGGATGATGATGATGATGATGATGATGATGATGATGATGTGATGATGAAAGAGCTTCACACATCACTTGGATGATGATGATGATAAAGAGCTTCACACATCACTTGGATGATGATGATGATGATGATGATGATGATGATGATGATGATGATGATGATGATGATGATGATGATGATGATGATGATGATAAAGAGCTTTACACATCACTTGGATGAAGATGATGATGAAAGAGCTTCACACATCACTTGGATGATGATGATGATGATAAAGAGCATCACACATCACTTGGATGATGATGATGATGATGATGATGATGATGATGATGATGATGATGATGATGATAAAGAGCTTTACACATCACTTGGATGAAGATGATGATGAAAGAGCTTCACACATCACTTGGATGATGATGATGATGATAAAGAGCTTCACACATCACTTGGATGATGATGATGATGATGATGATGATGATGATGATGATGATGATGATGATAAAGAGCTTCACACATCACTTGGATGATGATGATGATGATGATATGATGATGATGATGATGATGATGATAAAGAGCTTCACACATCACTTGGATGATGATGATGATGATGATAATGATGATGATGATGATGATGAT